>JBDIXK010000215.1:0-14318 GCA_039654895.1 Mongoloraphidia duomilia
TCCAAGCAGGGTCGAAGTGACATGCAGACATGGCATGAAAAGATGGAACATCTGAATGCAAATGATTTACAAAAGATTGGTGAAAAACTTCCGTTTTGCTCATTCAATTCTGAAGTTGAATTTAAGAAAGCTGTTGGAGGCTCTGAGAGCCATGTATGGAAGGAAGCAATTCTTACCGAAATGAAGAGTCTCATAAAAAACAAAGCATGGGAGCTAGTAGCTCCTCCCAAGAACAGAAATATTGTTGAATGTAGGTATGTCCTTACGAAAAAGAATGATCCAGATGGACATTTGCAGAAACGAAAAGCTAGATTGGTCGCTCAAGGCTTTACGCAAGAAGCTCAAGTTGATTACAACGGAACATTTGCGCCAGTTGCTCGACTTGCCTCCATAAGACTACTACTAGCTTTAGCAGTTAAACATGACATGATCGTTGAACAGATTGACATCACAACTGCTTTTCTAAATGGTCCACTGAATGAAGAAATCTACATGAAGAAACCACCTCTAATGAAAGAAACTCTTGAAGAGATTATTAGAAGCGAGCCACCTGATAGCGAGATCAAAAGAATTTCGTGTCAAATGCTGAGGAAAATTAATCAAGATGTTGTATGCTTGCTCAAGAGTGCTCTATATGGATTGAAGCAGGCTGGACTACAATGGAATATCGAGGTTAATAATGTTCTAACTCGATTGGGTCTTAAACGGTCTGAATCAGACCCCTGCATATACTTTTCTCAGAAGGTTGACAAGATGCTATTGTTGTCCGTATATGTTGATGATTTTTTGATCGCTTCTCAAGATGTTAAGTGGATCGCATATATTAAACAACAAATATCAACTTACTTTGATGTGAAAGATCTTGGTAGAGTTAAGGATTGTCTTGGACTTGAGATTCATCAAAGCTCAGAGCTCATTACTGTGAAGCAATCAGGCTATATCAGAGAGATAATTAAGGCCTTTAACATGCAAGACGCCAATCCAGTTACTACACCATTGGAAATGGGAACGAAGGCATTTAAAGGTGAAGGAGAAGAGGAAAGTTTGAAAACAATTCCGTACCGTGAACTTGTTGGAGCCCTAATGTACGCTGCTGTGGCTACCAGGCCAGATATTTCTTATGCTGTGAGTTTTCTAGCACAATTCAATCATTGTTATACTCTTCAACACTGGAAAATCGCTAAGAGAATAGTTAGATACCTGATTGGTACACAAGAAGTTGGATTAGAATATCGAAAATCATCAGAAAACATCAAGGGATATGTTGATGCCGACTGGGGCGGCTGTTTAATGGATAGAAAGTCCTATACCGGGTATGCTTTTACCTTGAGTGGAGCCGCTATTAGCTGGAAGGCCCAAAAACAAAAAACAGTTGCCCTTTCCTCCACCGAAGCGGAGTACATGGGATTGACAGAAGCTGTGAAGGAGGCTGTGTATTTGTCGAACTTCATGAGTGAACTAGGCCTAAAAAATTTAACGAATATAATTGTCTTTAACGATAATCAAGGAGCAAGGCTTCTCGCTGAAAATCCTGTTTTCCATAACAGAACGAAGCACATTGACATACGATATCACTTCGTCCGACATGTTTTAAAAAATAAGAAAATTCAACTTGATTATCTTAACACCAATGAAATGATAGCTGATATATTAACGAAAGCTATCCCTGGACCAAAACATCAGCTGTGTTCTCGTGGACTTGGATTAAAAATAATTAAGTAACGTACTCATTGAGGGGGTGTGTTAAAATAAAGATAAAATTTCAATTCGTACTTCCCGGACTTTTGTCATATTTATAATTATGTATAATTTCTAACTTTGAACTATGTTGCATAACTATTATGAGAGTATAAATCTGTTTGCTTCTTATAAACTGAATACTGTTCAATTTCTGTTAACTAAACGACGTGCTCGCTAACCTGTTTTTTTCAATAAACGAATCAAATCAATTGTATAAATTTATTACTGTTTTTCTTCACCGACATTCCACATCATATCCAAATTTATCAGTCGAGAAAATCATTTAAAAATTTTTAAAATTTTTTATAATTTTTATGAATTTTTAAAAATAATTTTTAAAATTTTTAAATTTTTAAAGACTTAAAAAATCCTAAAACGTTAAAAAAATCATGTTTAAAATTTTAGGAAAATATTAATAATTTAAGAGTTTTAAAAAATCATTTTTAAAATTAATATTTTTACTTGACTTGCAAAAAAATTTTGTTTTTAATAAATCGGCTTTATTTTGCGTTTTCCAATCGATTTACACTTAGAAATTCAACTTTGAAGCATTTTTGCACCGTTAAATGAGGTTCAATAATGTTTTATTATTGAACCTCATTTAAAAGTGCAAAAATGCTTCAAAGTTGAATTTCTAAGTGTAAATCGATTGGAAAACGCAAAATAAAGCCGATTTATTAAAAACAAAATTTTTTGCAAGTCAAATAAAAATAATGATTTTTTAAAATTTTTAAAATTTTAAAAATTTTAAAATTTCTAACATGATTTTTTTTACGTTTTAGGATGTTTTAAGGCTTTTAAAATTTTAAAATTTTTAAAATTTTTTTTAAAAATTTTTCTAAGTTTTCAAAAATTCATAAAAATTATTAAAAATTTTAAAAGATTTTTACATGACTTTCTCAACGTTTCAGGATGTTCTAAGACTTTCAAAATTTTTAAGATTTTTTTTTAAATTTTTCTAAGTCTTAAAAATTCATAAAAATTATAAAAATTTTTTAAATTTTTTAAATGATTTTCTCAACGTTTTAGGATGTTTTAAGACTTTTAAAATTTTTAAATTTTTAAAAAAAATTTTTATAAATTTTAAAATTTTAAAAGTCTTAAAACATCCTAAAAAACGTCGAGTAAATTATTTAAAAATTTTTTAAATTTTTTATAATTTTTATGAATTTTTAAAAATAATTTTTAAAATTTTTAAATTTTTAAAGACTTAAAAAATCCTAAAACGTTAAAAAAATCATGTTAAAAATTTTATGAAAATATTAATAATTTAAAAATTTTAAAAAATCATTTTTAAAATTAATATTTTTACTTGACTTGCAAAAAAATTTTGTTTTTAATAAATCGGCTTTATTTTGCGTTTTCCAATCGATTTACACTTAGAAATTCAAGTTTGAAGCATTTTTGCACCGTTAAATGAGGTTCAATAATGTTTTATTATTGAACCTCATTTAACGGTGCAAAAATGCTTCAAAGTTGAATTTCTAAATGTAAATCGATTGGAAAACGCAAAATAAAGCCGATTTATTAAAAACAAAATTTTTTGCAAGTCAAATAAAAATAATGATTTTTTAAAATTTTTAAAATATTAAAAATTTTAAAATTTCTAACATGATTTTTTTTACGTTTTAGGATGTTTTAAGGCTTTTAAAATTTTAAAATTTTTAAAATTTTTTTTAAAAATTTTTCTAAGTTTTCAAAATTCATAAAAATTATTAAAAATTTTAAAAGATTTTTACATGATTTTCTCAACGTTTCAGGATGTTTTAAGACTTTTAAAAGTTTTAAAATTTTTTTTTAAATTTTTCTGTCTAAAAATTCATAAAAATTATAAAAATTTTTAAAATTTTTTAAATGATTTTCTCAACGTTTTAGGATGTTTTAAGACTTTTAAAATTTTTAAATTTTTAAAAAAAATTTTTAAAAATTTAAAAATTTTAAAAGTCTTAAAACATCCTGAAACGTTGAGAAAATCATTTAAAAATTTTTCAAATTTTTTATAATTTTTATGAATTTTTAAAAATAATTTTTAAAATTTTTAAATTTTTAAAGACTTAAAAAATCCTAAAACGTTAAAAAAATCATGTTAAAAATTTTATGAAAATATTAATAATTTAAAAATTTTAAAAAATCATTTTTAAAATTAATATTTTTACTTGACTTGCAAAAAAATTTTGTTTTTAATAAATCGGCTTTATTTTGCGTTTTCCAATCGATTTACACTTAGAAATTCAACTTTGAAGCATTTTTGCACCGTTAAATGAGGTTCAATAATGTTTTATTATTGAACCTCATTTAACGGTGCAAAAATGCTTCAAAGTTGAATTTCTAAGTGTAAATCGGTTGGAAAACGCAAAATAAAGCCGATTTATTAAAAACAAAATTCTTTGCAAGTCAAATAAAAATAATGATTTTTTAAAATTTTTAAAATATTAAAAATTTTAAAATTTCTAACATGACTTTTTTTACGTTTTAGGATGTTTTAAGGCTTTTAAAATTTTAAAATTTTTAAAATTTTTTTCAAAAATTCATAAAAATTATTAAAAATTTTTAAAGATTTTTACATGATTTTCTCAACGTTTCAGGATGTTTTAAGACTTTTAAAATTTTTAAAATTTTTTTTTAAATTTTTTTAAGTCTTGAAAATTCATAAAAATTATAAAAATTTTTAAAATTTTTTAAATGATTTTCTCAACGTTTTAGGATGTTTAAAGACTTTTAAAATTTTTAAATTTTTAAAAAAAATTTTTAAAAATTTTAAAATTTTAAAAGTCTTAAAACATCCTGAAACGTCGAGAAAATCTTTTAAAAATTTTAAAAATTTTTTATAATTTTTATGAATTTTTAAAAATAATTTTTAAAATTTTTAAATTTTTAAAGACTTAAAAAAATCCTAAAACGTTAAAAAAATCATGTTAAAAATTTTATGAAAATATTAATAATTTAAAAATTTTAAAAAATCATTTTTAAAATAATATTTTTACTTGACTTGCAAAAAAATTTTGTTTTTAATAAATCGGCTTTATTTTGCGTTTTCCAATCGATTTACACTTAGAAATTCAGCTTTGAAGCATTTTTGCACCGTTAAATGAGGTTCAATAATATTTTATTATTGAACCTCATTTAACGGTGCAAAAATGCTTCAAAGTTGAATTTCTAAGTGTAAATCGACTGGAAAACGCAAAATAAAGCTGATTTATTAAAAACAAAATTTTTTGCAAGTCAAATAAATATAATGATTTTTTAAAATTTTTAAAATATTAAAAATTTTAAAATTTCTAACATGATTTTTTTTACGTTTTAGGATGTTTTAAGGCTTTTAAAATTTTAAAATTTTTCTAAGTTTTCAAAAATTCATAAAAATTATTAAAAATTTTAAAAGATTTTTACATGATTTTCTCAACGTTTCAGGATGTTTTAAAACTTTTAAAATTTTTAAATTTTTTTTTTAAATTTTTCTGTCTTAAAAATTCATAAAAATTATAAAAATTTTTAAAATTTTTTAAATGATTTTCTCAACGTTTTAGAATGTTTTAAGACTTTTTAAATTTTTAAATTTTTAAAAAAAATTTTTAAAAATTTTAAAATTTTAAAAGTCATAAAACATCCTGAAACGTCGAGAAAATCATTTAAAAATTTTTTAAATTATTTATAATTTTTATGAATTTTTAAAAATAATTTTTAAAATTATAAAATTTTTAAAGACTTAAAAAATCCTAAAACGTTAAAAAAATCATGTTAAAAATTTTATGAAAATATTAATAATTTAAAAATTTTAAAAAATCATTTTTAAAATAATATTTTTACTTGACTTGCAAAAAAATTTTGTATTTAATAAATCGGTTTTATTTTGCGTTTTCCAATCGATTTACAATTAGAAATTCAACTTTGAAGCATTTTTGCACCGTTAAATGAGGTTCAATAATGTTTTATTATTGAACCTCATTTAACGGTGCAAAAATGCTTCAAAGTTGAATTTCTAAGTGTAAATCGGTTGGAAAACGCAAAATAAAGCCGATTTATTAAAAACAAAATTTTTTGCAAGTCAAATAAAAATAATGATTTTTTAAAATTTTTAACATATTAAAAATTTTAAAATTTCTAACATGATTTTTTTTACGTTTTAAGATGTTTTAAGGCTTTTAAAATTTTAAAATTTTTAAAATTTTTTTTAAAAATTTTTCTAAGTTTTCAAAAATTCATAAAAATTATTAAAAATTTTAAAAGATTTTTACATGATTTTCTCAACGTTTCAGGATGTTTTAAGACTTTTAAAATTTTTAAAATTTTTTTTTAAATTTTTCTAAGTCTTAAAAAAAATTCATAAAAATTATAAAAATTTTTAAAATTTTTTAAATGATTTTCTCAACGTTTTAGGATGTTTTAAGACTTTTAAAATTTTTAAATTTTTAAAAAAAATTTTTAAAAATTTTAAAATTTTAAAAGTCATAAAATATCTTGAAACGTCGAGAAAATCATTTAAAAATTTTTAAAATTGTTTATAATTTTTATGAATTTTTAAAAATAATTTTTAAAATTTTTAAATTTTTAAAGACTTAAAAAATCCTAAAACGTTAAAAAAATCATGTTAAAAATTTTATTAAAATATTAATAATTTAAGAATTTTAAAAAATCATTTTTAAAATTAATATTTTTACTTGACTTGCAAAAAAATTTTGTTTTTTATAAATCGGCTTTATTTTGCGTTTTCCAATCGATTTACACTTAGAAATTCAACTTTGAAGCATTTTTGCACCGTTAAATGAGGTTCAATAATGTTTTATTATTGAACCTCATTTAACGGTGCAAAAATGCTTCAAAGTTGAATTTCTAAGTGTAAATCGATTGGAAAACGCAAAATAAAGCCGATTTATTAAAAACAAAATTTTTTGCAAGTCAAATAAAAATAATGATTTTTTAAAATTTTTAAAATATTAAAAATTTTAAAATTTCTAACATCATTTTTTTTACGTTTTAGGATGTTTTAAGGCTTTCAAAATTTTAAAATTTTTAAAATTTTTTTTAAAAATTTTTGTAAGTTTTCAAAAATTCATAAAAATTATTAAAAATTTTAAAAGATTTTTACATGATTTTCTCAACGTTTCAGGATGTTTTAAGACTTTTAAAATTTTTAAATTTTTTTTTTAAATTTTTCTGTCTTAAAAATTCATTAAAATTATAAAAATTTTTAAAATTTTTTAAATGATTTTCTAAACGTTTTAGGATGTTTTAAGACTTTTAAAATTTTTAAATTTTTAAAAAAAATTTTTAAAAATTTTAAAATTTTAAAAGTCATAAAACATCCTGAAACGTCGAGAAAATCATTTAAAAATTTTTAAAATTTTTTATAATTTTTATGAATTTTTAAAAATAGTTTTTAAAATTTTAAAATTTTTAAAGACTTAAAAAATCCTAAAACGTTAAAAAAATCAGGTTAAAAATTTTATGAAAATATTAATAATTTAAAAATTTTAAAAAATCATTTTTAAAATAATATTTTTACTTGACTTGCAAAAAAATTTTGTTTTTAATAAATCGGTTTTATTTTGCGTTTTCCAATCGATTTACACTTAGAAATTTAACTTTGAAGCATTTTTGCGCCGTTAAATGAGGTTCAATAATGTTTTATTATTGAACCTCATTTAACGGTGCAAAAATGCTTCAAAGTTGAATTTCTAAGTGTAAATCGATTGGAAAACGCAAACTAAAGCCGATTTATTAAAAACAAAATTTTTTGCAAGTCAAATAAAAATAATGATTTTTTAAAATTTTTAAAATATTAAAAATTTTAAAATTTCTAACATGATTTTTTTTACGTTTTAGGATGTTTTAAGGCCTTTAAAATTTTTAAATTTTTAAAATTTTTTTTAAAAATTTTTCTAAGTTTCCAAAATTCATAAAAATTATAAAAATTTTTTAAATTTTTTAAATGATTTTCTCAACGTTTTAGGATGTTTTAAGACTTTTAAAATTTTTAAATTTTTAAAAAAATTTTTTAAAAATTTAAAAATTTTAAAAGTCTTAAAACATCCTGAAACGTCGAGAAAATCATTTAAAAATTTTTAAAATTTTTTATAATTTTTATGAATTTTTAAAAATAATTTTTAAAATTTTTAAATTTTTAAAGACTTAAAAAATCCTAAAACGTTAAAAAAATCATGTTAAAAATTTTATGAAAATATTAATAATTTAAAAATTTTAAAAAATCATTTTTAAAATAATATTTTTACTTGACTTGCAAAAAAATTTTGTTTTTAATAAATCGGCTTTATTTTGCGTTTTCCAATCGATTTACACTTAGAAATTCAACTTTGTAGCATTTTTGCACCGTTAAATGAGGTTCAATAATGTTTTATTATTGAACCTCATTTAACGGTGCAAAAATGCTTCAAAGTTGAATTTCTAAGTGTAAATCGATTGGAAAACGCAAAATAAAGCCGATTTATTAAAAACAAAATTTTTTGCAAGTCAAATAAAAAAAATGATTTTTTAAAGTTTTTAAAATATTAAAAATTTTAAAATTTCTAACATGATTTTTTTTACGTTTTAGGATGTTTTAAGGCTTTTAAAATTTTAAAATTTTTAAATTTTTTTTTAAAAATTCATAAAAATTATTAAAAATTTTAAAAGATTTTTACATGATTTTCTCAACGTTTCAGGATGTTTTAAGACTTTTAAAATTTTTTAAATTTTTTTTTAAATTTTTCTGTCTTAAAAAAAATTCATAAAAATTATAAAAATTTTTAAAATTTTTTAAATGATTTTCTCAACGTTTTAGGATGTTTTAAGACTTTTAAAATTCTTAAATTTTTAAAAAAAATTTTTAAAAATTTTAAAATTTTAAAAGTCTTAAAACATCCTGAAACGTCGAGAAAATCACTTAAAAATTTTTAAAATTTTTTATAATTTTTATGAATTTTTAAAAATAATTTTTAAAATTTTAAAATTTTTAAAGACTTAAAAAATCCTAAAACGTTAAAAAAATCATGTTAAAAATTTTATGAAAATATTAATAATTTAAAAATTTTAAAAAATCATTTTTAAAATAATATTTTTACTTGACTTGCAAAAAAATTTTGTTTTTAATAAATCGGTTTTATTTTGCGTTTTCCAATCGATTTACACTTAGAAATTCAACTTTGAAGCATTTTTGCACCGTTAAATGAGGTTCAATAATGTTTTATTATTGAACCTCATTTAACGGTGCAAAAATGCTTCAAAGTTGAATTTCTAAGTGTAAATCGGTTGGAAAACGCAAAATAAAGCCGATTTATTAAAAACAAAATTTCTTGCAAGTCAAATAAAAATAATGATTTTTTAAAATTTTTAAAATATTAAAAATTTTAAAATTTCTAACATGACTTTTTTTACGTTTTAGGATGTTTTAAGGCTTTTAAAATTTTTAAATTTTTAAAATTTTTTTCAAAAATTCATAAAAATTATTAAAAATTTTAAAAGATTTTTACATGATTTTCTCAACGTTTCAGGATGTTTTAAGACTTTTAAAATTTTTAAAATTTTTTTTTAAATTTTTCTGTCTTAAAAAAATTCATAAAAATTATAAAAATTTTTTAAATTTTTTAAATGATTTTCTCAACGTCTTAGGATGTTTTAAGACTTTTAAAATTCTTAAATTTTTAAAAAAAATTTTTAAAATTAATATTTTTACTTGACTTGCAAAAAAATTTTGTTTTTAGTAAATCGGCTTTATTTTGCGTTTTCCAATCGATTTACACTTAGAAATTCAACTTTGAAGCATTTTTGCACCGTTAAATGAGGTTCAATAATGTTTTATTATTGAACCTCATTTAACGGTGCAAAAATGCTTCAAAGTTGAATTTCTAAGTGTAAATCGATTGGAAAACGCAAAATAAAGCCGATTTATTAAAAACAAAATTTTTTGCAAGTCAAATAAAAATAATGATTTTTTAAAGTTTTTAAAATATTAAAAATTTTAAAATTTCTAACATGATTTTTTTTACGTTTTAGGATGTTTTAAGGCTTTTAAAGTTTTAAAATTTTTAAAATTTTTTTTAAAAATTTTTCTAAGTTTTCAAAAATTCATAAAAATTATCAAAAATTTTAAAAGATTTTTACATGATTTTCTTAACGTTTCAGGATGTTTTAAGACTTTTAAAATTTTTAAGATTCTTTTTTAAATTTTTCTAAGTCTTAAAATCTCATAAAAATTATAAAAATTTTTAAAATTTTTTTAAAATTTTTTTAAATTTTTTTAATAAATCGGCTTTATTTTGCGTTTTCCAATCGATTTACACTTAGAAATTCAACTTTGAAGCATTTTTGCACCGTTAAATGAGGTTCAATAATGTTTTATTATTGAACCTCATTTAACGGTGCAAAAATGCTTGAAAGTTGAATTTCTAAGTGTAAATCGATTGGAAAACGCAAAATAGAGCCGATTTATTAAAAACAAAATTTTTTGCAAGTCAAATAAAAATAATGATTTTTTAAAATTTTTAAAATATTAAAAATTTTAAAATTTCTAACATGATTTTTTTTACGTTTTAGGATGTTTTAAGGCTTTTAAAATTTTTAAATTTTTAAAATTTTTTTTAAAAATTTTTCTAAGTTTTCAAAAATTCATAAAAATTATTAAAAATTTTAAAAGATTTTTATATGATTTTCTCAACGTTTCAGGAAGTTTTAAGACTTTTAAAATTTTTAAGATTGTTTTTTAAATTTTTCTAAGTCTTAAAATCTCATAAAAATTATAAAAAATTTTAAAATTTTTTTTAAATTTTTTTAAATTTTTTTAATAAATCGGCTTTATTTTGCGTTTTCCAATCGATTTACACTTAGAAATTCAACTTTGAAGCATTTTTGCACCGTTAAATGAGGTTCAATAATGTTTTATTATTGAACCTCATTTAACGGTGCAAAAATGCTTCAAAGTTGATTTTCTAAATGTAAATCGATTGGAAAACGCAAAATAAAGCCGATTTATTAAAAACAAAATTTTTTGCAAGTCAAATAAAAATAATGATTTTTAAAATTTTTAAAATATTAAAAATTTTAAAATTTCTAACATGATTTTTTTTACGTTTTAGGATGTTTTAAGGCTTTTAAAATTTTTAAATTTTTAAAATTTTTTTTAAAAATTTTTCTAAGTTTTCAAAAATTCATAAAAATTATTAAAAATTTTAAAAGATTTTTACATGATTTTCTCAACGTTTCAGGATGTTTTAAGACTTTTAAAATTTTTAAAATTTTTTTTTAAATTTTTCTGTCTTGAAAATTCATAAAAATTATAAAAATTTTTAAAATTTTTTAAATGATTTTCTCAACGTTTTAGGAAGTTTTAAGACTTTTAAAATTTTTAAATGTTTAAAAAAAATTTTTAAAAATTTTAAAATTTTAAAAGTCATAAAACATCCTGAAACGTCGAGAAAATCATTTAAAAATTTTAAAAATTTTTTATAATTTTTATGAATTTTAAAAAATAATTTTTAAAATTTTTAAATTTTTAAAGACTTAAAAAATCCTAAAACGTTAAAAAAATCATGTTAAAAATTTTATGAAAATATTAATAATTTAAAAATTTTAAAAAATCATTTTTAAAATAATATTTTTACTTGACTTGCAAAAAAATTTTGTTTTTAATAAATCGGCTTTATTTTGCGTTTTTCAATCGATTTACACTTAGAAATTCAACTTTGAAGCATTTTTGCACCGTTAAATGAGGTTCAATAATGTTTAATTATTGAACCTCATTAACGGTGCAAAAATGCTTCAAAGTTGAATTTCTAAGTGTAAATCGATTGGAAAACGCAAAATAAAGCCGATTTATTAAAAACAAAATTTTTTGCAAGTCAAATAAAAATAATGATTTTTTAAAGTTTTTAAAATATTAAAAATTTTAAAATTTCTAACATGATTTTTTTTACGTTTTAGGATGTTTTAAGGCTTTAAAAGTTTTAAAATTTTTTAAATTTTTTTTAAAAATTTTTCTGTTTTCAAAAATTCATAAAAATTATTAAAAATTTTAAAAGATTTTTACATGATTTTCTCAACGTTTCAGGATGTTTTAAGACTTTTAAAATTTTTAAGATTCTTTTTTAAATTTTTCTAAGTCTTAAAATCCCATAAAAATTATAAAAATTTTTAAAATTTTTTTTAAATTTTTTTAAATTTTTTTAATAAATCGGCTTTATTTTGCGGTTTCCAATCGATTTACACTTAGAAATTCAACTTTGAAGCATTTTTGCACCGTTAAATGAGGTTCAATAATGTTTTATTATTGAACCTCATTTAACGGTGCAAAAATGCTTCAAAGTTGCATTTCTAAGTGTAAATCGATTGGAAAACGCAAAATAAAGCCGATTTATTAAAAACAAAATTTTTTGCAAGTCAAATAAAAATAATGATTTTTTAAAGTTTTTAAAATATTAAAAATTTTAAAATTTCTAACATGATTTTTTTTACGTTTTAGGATGTTTTAAGGCTTTTAAAATTTTAAAATATTTAAAATTTTTTTTAAAAATTTTTCTAAGTTTTCAAAAATTCATAAAAATTATTAAAAATTTTAAAAGATTTTTACATGATTTTCTCAACGTTTCAGGATGTTTTAAGACTTTGAAAATTTTTAAGATTCTTTTTTAAATTTTTCTAAGTCTTAAAATCTCATAAAAATTATAAAAATTTTTAAAATTTTTTTAAATTTTTTTAAATTTTTTTAATAAATCGGCTTTATTTTGCGTTTTCCAATCGATTTACACTTAGAAATTCAACTTTGAAGCATTTTTGCACCGTTAAATGAGGTTCAATAATGTTTTATTATTGAACCTCATTTAACGGTGCAAAAATGCTTCAAAGTTGAATTTCTAAGTGTAAATCGATTGGAAAACGCAAAATAAAGCCGATTTATTAAAAACAAAATTTTTTGCAAGTCAAATAAAAATAATGATTTTTTAAAGTTTTTAAAATATTAAAAATTTTAAAATTTCTAACATGATTTTTTTTACGTTTTAGGATGTTTTAAGGCTTTTAAAATTTTAAAATATTTAAAATTTTTTTTAAAAATTTTTCTAAGTTTTCAAAAATTCATAAAAATTATTAAAAATTTTAAAAGATTTTTACATTATTTTCTCAACGTTTCAGGATGTTTTAAGACTTTGAAAATTTTTAAGATTCTTTTTTAAATTTTTCTAAGTCTTAAAATCTCATAAAAATTATAAAAATTTTTAAAATTTTTTTTAAATTTTTTTAAATTTTTTTAATAAATCGGCTTTATTTTGCGTTTTCCAATCGATTTACACTTAGAAATTCAACTTTGAAGCATTTTTGCACCGTTAAATGAGGTTCAATAATGTTTTATTATTGAACCTCATTTAACGGTGCAAAAATGCTTCAAAGTTGAATTTCTAAGTGCAAATCGACTGGAAAACGCAAAATAAAGCCGATTTATTAAAAACAAAATTTTTTGCAAGTCAAATAAAAATAATGATTTTTTAAAATTTTTAAAATATTAAAAATTTTAAAATTTCTAACATGATTTTTTTTACGTTTTAGGATGTTTTAAGGCTTTTAAAATTTTAAAATTTTTAAAATTTTTTTTAAAAATTTTTCTAAGTTTTCAAAAATTCATAAAAATTATTAAAAATTTTAAAAGATTTTTACATGATTTTCTCAACGTTTCAGGATGTTTTAAGACTTTTAAAATTTTTAAAATTTTTTTTTAAATTTTTCTGTCTTGAAAATTCATAAAAATTATAAAAATTTTTAAAATTTTTTAAATGATTTTCTCAACGTTTTAGGATGTTTTAAGACTTTTAAAATTTTTAAATTTTTAAAAAAAATTTTTAAAAATTTTAAAATTTTAAAAGTCTTAAAACATCCTGAAACTTCGAGAAAATCATTTAAAAATTTTTAAAATTTTTTATAATTTTTATGAATTTTTAAAAATAATTTTTAAAATTTTTAAATTTTTAAAGACTTAAAAAATCCTAAAACGTTAAAAAAATCATGTTAAAAATTTTATGAAAATATTAATAATTTAAAAATTTTAAAAAATCATTTTTAAAATTAATATTTTTACTTGACTTGCAAAAAAATTTTGTTTTTAATAAATCGGCTTTATTTTGCGTTTTCCAATCGATTTACACTTAGAAATTCAACTTTGAAGCATTTTTGCACCGTTAAATGAGGTTCAATAATGTTTTATTATTGAACCTCATTTAACGGTGCAAAAATGCTTCAAAGTTGAATTTCTAAGTGTAAATCGATTGGAAAACGCAAAATAAAGCCGATTTATTAAAAACAAAATTTTTTGCAAGTCAAATAAAAATAATGATTTTTTAAAATTTTTAAAATATTAAAAATTTTAAAATTTCTAACATGATTTTTTTTACGTTTTAGGATGTTTTAAGGCTTTTAAAATTTTAAAATTTTTAAAATTTTTTTTAAAAATTTTTCTAAGTTTTCAAAAATTCATAAAAATTATTAAAAATTTTAAAAGATTTTTACATGATTTTCTCAACGTTTCAGGATGTTTTAAGACTTTTAAAATTTTTAAAATTTTTTTTTAAATTTTTCTAAGTCTTAAAAATTCATAAAAATTA
>JBDIXK010000216.1:0-14315 GCA_039654895.1 Mongoloraphidia duomilia
GCATATCATAAGTAATTCGAATATGGAAAAAAGTGCCCACTGCCCAGCCTTAGTACCGAGGGACCCCAGCACGAACGCAGCTGAAATATCACTGCCCTTGTTATATTGTTAATCGATAGTGACATATTATAACAGAGGGAAGAAGCGTTCCCTTTATTTACTTTTGATTTAAATTCTGTGATTTGTATAAAAAATCTGTCAGGAATAAATAACTATAATGATCTAACGTGTATAATTTATTTTTTGCCATACCCACTACAAAATAGCTACTTTCGATGTATGTATATTGTATAGCGGCCATTAATGACCCATTTAACAGGCAGGTGCGCGGAAAATGATTTACTTTCTGCACTAGCGCAGAAAATAACGGTTGCCATAGCAACTTCTGTTTATTCGCTCTATACCCCTGCGTGCGCCTGTCATTACGTACTTGCACGAACTTCGCGGCACACTGTGGAAGGAAAGATGGCGACGCAAATGAAGTGTCAGAATTTTTTGAAAATGACGTGAAAAGTAGGTATTTTGTAGTGGGTATGACAAAAAATACCATATGTCTCGTACGTAATGGTATTGCGGCTCGTGTGACTGTCGCTCGTTTTTAGGCGCGATCTTAGCGAAGCTAGAAGCGCCTATATACACTCGCTTTGTCTGTACGTCTGTGAATCTGTGAATCTGTGAATCTGTCACGCTATTTTGTGTCACGCGTACAGCCCAAACGGATGAACCAATTTTCAAAAACTTTTTTTTGTTCGATTCCCCTCTGGGTCTATTTGATCCTAACGTCGCCCGATTTTTGAATTTTGGCCCCAGAGGGGAGCAAATTAGAAAAAACGGTGTTTTTTGCTTATAGTTTGCTCAATTTAAGTCAGATCGATTCGAAACCTATCTTAAACGAAAGAGCAAAAAATTTTAGATAGATTTCATGTATAATATTGTGTCAAAACAGTTTTTTATACAGATTTATATGATTATTAAACGAAATAATTGCGACTTTATCTAATAAATCGCGAACTTGTTTCGGTTGTCCTTGTCTGTTGCACAGTGTGATATGGATATTGGAAGATAGCGTATGCTCTGTCTTATATTGCATTATTTTAATATAGTTATTCAATTTTTTGACTGCTGATGTTTGAATTTAAGTTTAAAAACCCTGGCCTACTGAGTTAAAATGACGTGTAACTAATTATTGACGTCGATCGGATGGCGAGACCTAGGGATCGGACCAAAATTTCTCGACGTTCATACCTTCCCGAACAATTTGACTTTCTCTGTCTGTATGTCCCTTTGTACGCTTATAACTCGAGAACCACTGATCCGATTTACATGATTTTTTTCAAGTAAATAACTTTTTATGCGACTGCATCACGCAAAAGCAACCGAACTGATTCTCAAATAAAAACATATGTTCTGGCATCACGCAAAAGTAAGTAGGTAGTAGATGCTTTGTTTTTTAAACAATGGTTTTATTTAGTTTGATCCCGTATATTTGTTACAAATCTTGAGACCGACTGAGTTGAAATTTTGCACAAATGTGTAGCTCCGGTGACAAAACAATATTATGGTAACTACCTGACCGGCCCGGTTCGTCCGGGCGTAAATCGTACTTTTGAACTTTCACCCACTTCCTATGATCCGATTGAATTGAAATTTTGCACACATGTGTAGCTCCGGTGACAATACAATATTATGGTAACTAGCTGACCGGCCCGGCTTTTGTCCGGGTGTAAATCGTACTTTTGAATTTTCATCCACTTCCCGTGATCCGATTGAGTTGAAATTTTGCACACATGTGTAGCTCCGGTGACAATACAATATTATGATAACTAGCTGACCGGCCCGGCTTTCGTCCGGGTGCAAATCGTACTTTTGAATTTTCACAGGCAAAAGGTCTTTCTCCGGTAGCGTTTCAGTGGATCGGATAAATAATATCAGACTAAGAAAATAAAGCACACTAAAAAATTAAAAATAAAAATAGATAAAAAACTTTTAAGTTAAACGGTTTTATAAATGTACTAAAAAGAAAAAAATAATATTTAATTTAGGTTCATAAGTATAAAAGCGTGGGTCGTGACTGTAATAAATTATCATAGAGTTTACGACCCACGCTTTTATACTTATGAACCTAAATTAAATATTATTTTTTTCTTTTTAAAACATTTATAATACCGTTTAACTTAAAAGTTTTTTTACCTATTTTTATTTGAAGCTATGCTTCTTAATGCACGTTTCAGATGGGGACGTCACGTCACGAAGTAGTGTAACGTCACTTTTGTAAAAATTATCCGATCCTTTTGAAAATTAATATTTGAGAGTTTTATAGGACACAAAAAAATAAAATGGCGTCAGATTTCAAAATGGCGGCCATATGTACTTTTTTGTAAAAATTATCCGATTCTTTTGAAAATTAATATTTGAGAGTTTTATAGGACACAAAATAATAAAATGACGTCAGATTTTTCAAAATGGCGGCCATATGAACTGTTTTGTAAAAAATTATCCGATCCTTTTGAAAATTGATATTTGAGAGTTTCATAGAACACCAAAAAATAAAATGACGTCAGATTTTTCAAAATGGCGGCCACATGTACTCTGTTGTAAAAATCATCCGATCCTTTTGAAAATTGATATTTGAGAGTTTCATAGGACACAAAAAAATAAAATGATGTCAGATTTTTCAAAATGGCGGCCATATGTACTTTTTTGTAAAAATTATCCGATCCTTTTGAAAATTGATATTTGAGAGTTTCATAGGACACAAAAAAATCAAATGGTGCCAGATTTCAAAATGGCGGCCATATGTACTTTTTTGTAAGAATTATCAGATCCTTTTGAAAATTGATATTTGAGAGTTTCATAGGACACAAAAAAATAAAATGACGTCAGATTTCAAAATGGCGGCCATTATATATACTTTTTTGTAAAAATTATCCGATCCTTTTGAAAATTGGTATTTGCGAGTTTTATAGGACACAAAAAAATAAAATAACGTAGTACTCCTTTCTAAAAATTATACGAACCTTTTGAAAATTGATATTTGAGAGTTTCATAAGACACAAAAAAATAAAATGACGTCAGATTTCAAAATGGCGGCCGTATGTACATTTTTGTAAAAATTATCCGATCCTTTTGAAAATTGATATTTGAGGGTTTCATAGAACACAAAAAAATGAAATGACGTCAGATTTAAAAATGGCTGCCAAATGTACTTTTTTGTAAAAATTATCCGATTCTTTTGAAAATCGGTATTTGAGAGTTTCATAGGACACAAAAAAATAAAATGACATCAGATTTAAAAATGGCGGCCGTATGTACTTTTTTGTAAAAATTATCCGATTCTTTTGAAAATCGGTATTTGAGAGTTTCATAGGACAAAAAAAATAAAATGACGTCAGATTTCAAAATGGCGGCAATATGTACTTTTTGTGTAAAAATTATCCGATCTTTTTGAAAATAGATATTGACGAGTTTTATAGAACGCAAAAAAATAAAATGACGTCATATTTTAAAATGGCGGCCATAGGTATATACTTCTTTGTAAAAATTATCCGATCCTTTTGAAAATTGATATTTGAGAGTTTAATAAGACACAAAAAAATAAAATGGCGTCAGATTTCAAAATGGCAGTCAAATAATAACTTTTTAATTGTATTGTTTATATCTTTGATAAATTCGGTTTTATATACAATGCGTAAGAAACATAGCTTCTGTCGGGTATCTTACGACACCTCATGACTTTTTTTATTTAGCAGGTTCCGAGTTTCGCTTAATAGTCAACCGTTGCTATGGAAAATTGTTTAAAAAATTCACTGCACTATTTTTTCTATGTAATCCAATACATATTTACATTAGGTTTTATGGCCATAGCCTACTACAAAATTGATCTTCTTAGTGTTATTTTCCCTATGTTCGGTAAAACCGTTTACACACAATACCTACATGAATATCGCGCCTTGTAATTCTTGAATTATTTGTATGCTCCAAAATTTTTACAAACTGTCATCACTCGCCGTAATATGCTCCATTACTTATCTAGACATGCAATCTACTATGACTGTTCGTAAACGTAACGCATGAATATAGTTGCAATTTGATTGTAAAGTAACCATGGAAACGAAAAACAAATGCCAAATTATATATTAATGTCAAATGTCAATTCATTTAAGGATGTTATGAAGGTATTTCAAAAATGATCAAAACCGAAAATGTTCACTCTCTGACGATTTATTTATATATTATTCTAAAGTTCTAAAAAAAATTTCACATCAATTTACTAGATAAATAAAAACTTTTAATGATTTTAATTTTGCTCAATTTTATATGTCCTATAGTTTTATGGAAAGCATGTCATCGTGTCTACTCAAATTGATTGAATATAATAAAGAAAAAATTAATTTAAAAATTTAAAAACAAAGAGATTAGGCATTAAGGAATATATTACTTAGGTAATTGAAGAGATATATTAAAGTCTTACAGGTTTTATTTCAAAAATATGACTGTAGGTACCTAATTATGCTGAATTTAACTAATTTCCGAATTTTAGAGACACTTATCTGAAAACGTGGCAACGTATGTATGGTAACAACCGTACCAGAGTAAACTGGATAAAAGTTTTGACTATATACTCAACGTGCTTTCCCTATATTACAGTAGGTACATGTGGCAAGAGATACACTTTTGTCTACGATTGTACCCCCATAACATCCTTAATAATAGAAAGTATGAATAATGGAAACTTGGACTGAATAAATAAAGCAAATAGATTTTATAAATTTGATACGTTTCGTAGATGTTTATCTACTTATTTACCTATAAACTTGCCTGAAAAAGTAGATAAACATCTACGAAACGTATCAGATTTATAAAATCTAGCATTTGCTTTATTTGTTCAGTCCAAGTTCCCATTATTCATCCTTTCTGTTCATTATCATGGACGCTACCGATTTTAATTTAATCCTTAAAAATATGTTTTGTAAAAAAAACTGTATTAGTTAAATATTATAAATAAAACGTAAATTATTTAAATCTAAGTCGAGAATTCCAAAGTTTAATTTATTTGTAACTAGCGGCCCTGTCCGGCTTCGCCCGGGTGCTAAGAAAGCCCGGGTGCAATACACTACTCACTCACTTCGCACGTTCGCTTGAATATTATATTTACATTACTCACTCGCTTCGCTCGTTCGCTATATGTATAAACCTTCCGTGAAAAATTATCTAACTGATGGTGAAAACCGCATCAAAATCCGTTGCTTGGCTTAGGAATTATATTACTCACTCGTTTCGCTCGTTCGCTTTCTCACTCGCTACGCTCGTTCAATATATATATTATATAAACCTTCCGTGAAAAATTATCTAACTGATGCTGAAAACCGCACCAAAATCCATTGCGTGGTTTAGGAGAAGTTAGCGGTTATACAGACAGACAGACGCGGAAAGCGACTTCATTTTATACTATGTAGAGAAGATAATACAGACGTATTATTTTTCTGAATTCGTAAATCACATCACACAACGAACACCCAGCATACAGATTATAATTTGTAAATGGTTTTTAATTTGATTGTAGACCACATGTGTAATGTGTAATCGTTAAATCAGATGTATTATTAATTTATTTATTCTTCAACCCTACAGCTATAATATGCGCTGCACGTCATTTAATATACCGTATCTATTAAAAACATATTTACATATTGGCATCCAACTTGCATAGGACATCGATGACCTATAATAATGACAGCACATTTACAATTTTACATGCTGTACCTAAATATTTAGATGCAGCAAAATGAGTTTCAGAAATGTGTCACCATTGTTAAAAAAAATAGACGTATGTTTTTTACAGAACACAATTCAAAATCGCTTAATATTTTGGCCGTTTTTTAGAAGTTACCTATAAAGCGAATTTCAACAATATCTTTAGTCTACATTTTTTTTTTTTATTAAACCCCCCCTTGGCTTCAAGGATTTAATCCCATCTGCCAAACACAAAATGATAAGGATTAAACAGACAAGGATTAAAGGAACCAACACCTTTTCTCGCCACAGGCTCTCGCAGCATTAGGAACACAAGATAAACACAGGACTCAGACCTTGGAAAAACACACAAAATGACTACTGTTAGTAGGGTTCATATAGTAATACTATGTCTGGCACAAAATTCATTTAAAATTTCATATACCTCGAAGCTAACTGAACTTAGGATGTGACTTAAATTGAGAGGGAAGAAAAAATTCTTTCTCTCGTAGACGTTGCCATAGTTGTTCTGGTGAATAATTTTGGCAGGATAGAATTAAATGATTTAAATCTGCAACAGATGAATTGTCGCAACTACAGATTGGGGAGTTTACTTAGTTCACATTAATTATAAAGAAATAATCAAACGTTCTCGTACAGCTAAATATATAGAGATATTTTCTGTTTGGCATAATTCTGTGGCCAAAAGTGTAACAGATATTAAACTTTGTTCTATTGTATACCTAATTAATTTACATAAATATGACATTTCTGCAGAACAACCGTAATGAATAGAGCAAGAAAATGCACATTTCCATATAAGTCTAATAATATGGAATTTCATGCTAATGGTATTTAATGCATAGAACTGTCATGACTGCGACATATATAATCAGTTGTACTCAGTTGTAAATGAATAGGCTGACGTCTCCATAATGGAGGAAGTAGTATAAAATTCATATTTATAGTGTTTAATTGAAAACTTGACATACTAATAGTAACGTCATACACTTTAAACACGCAAATATTAAATAGATAAGTTTTGTTTTATTGAATAGTACAATAGTACATCTATAGGTACTTACGGGATACTTAATATTATAAAGAGGATTTATTTATTTATTGTAAATTATAGACGCGTCGACAACTTAGGTCGTTAGCGTCTTTATAAAGAGGAAGTTTGTATGTTTGTTTGTCGTGTAATTTCAGGAACTACTGAACCGATTTGAAAAATTCTTTCACTCGTAAAAAGCCTACTTCATCCCAAGTGATATCTATACCTACTAATATAATAAAACTCAAAAGTTTGTTTGTTTGTTTATATACATGTTTGAACGCGATAATCTCAGGAACTATCAACCCGATTTGAAAATTTTTTGAAGCTATGCTTCTATAGGCGCGTTAGACGATTTCTGGCAGGGGCAAAACTTATAGGTTCGCGTCACGGTAAAACCGTCACGCTCATGTTATTAAAAGTATATCTATAGCTACGGCCAGCGGTGAAAGTAATATACTGGCGCACGCGCAGTAGCCTATGTAAAATTATTTTATAGGACAAAAAAAAAATAAAATGGCGTCAGATTTCAAAATGGCGGCCATATGTACTTCTGTAAAAGTTATCCGATCTTTTTGAAAATTGATATTTAAGAGTTTTATAGAACACAAAAAACAAAATGGCGTCAGATTTCAAAATGGCGGTCAAATAATAACTTGTCAACTGTATTGTCTATATAGCTTTGATAAATTTGGTTTTATATACAATGCGTAAAAAGCATAGCTTCTGTCGGGTGTCCCATGACACCTCTTGACTTTTTTTTTGTTAGATAGTTCGCTTATTATGAGGGAGGTTATAGGCTATTCGAATAAGCGGCACAGTTTTTATACATGGGAAAATCTAAGAAAGGGAATGCTTTACATTGTTTTGTTGCTTTTCCGCTCCATTAAGCTTGTTACTAACTAAGTGTTAGTCACTGCCTACAATTTGCTAACTTATTTATGGGGTGACTTTCCGTTTGGTGTAGCGGTGGACAGCGGTTGTCTACACGCAACATTTAAATTACAATTAACACGAGTCT
The DNA here is from genome assembly GCA_039654895.1 of Mongoloraphidia duomilia. Classification (NCBI taxonomy): domain Eukaryota; kingdom Metazoa; phylum Arthropoda; class Insecta; order Raphidioptera; family Raphidiidae; genus Mongoloraphidia; species Mongoloraphidia duomilia. The sequence continues at coordinate 7,809 of JBDIXK010000216.1, forward strand.
CCGTGTAACCCCAAGTGTCGAATACATTGTTGTTACGATGTATTGTTGTTGTTGTTACTTCTACACGTGTATTTACTAGCCTAGTTTCCAGTAACCGAGTTTATCGGTAAATACTTTGTGTTGAACGAATTGCAGCTGAAACTAGCAAATATAATACCTATGCTGCTGAAATTTATGAAAACGTTTCTAAGTTTTTGTCAATAATTTTACCACTAAAGAGGGACAGCTTGATGTAATTGTCAGCGCGGGTTCGAATCCCACCTCGCTTATGGATGTTTTGTGATGTCGCTTAGTTTTTATTGATGCTGTTATTTGATGCAATGAAGACGTTAATGACCTAAGTTGTCGACGCGTCTATAATAATAATCTACATTAAATAAAATTCACCACAAAATATTTATTTAAAACTCATTCCACGCTTATGACCTAAGCTTTCGAGCGTCTATAATCTACCATCTTTAAAACTCATTCCATAATAGAGAATTTATTTTTAAGTACTAACGAATTACGTAGACAAGAGTGATTCCAATCGAATATAGAAAAAACGTGACAGAAGTAGTGATGGAGGCAAGCAACCGCAGTACTAGTATATAGAGGAAAACATTTTAGATTATAAATAACACAACGTTGTAATTTATTTACCTATACTTAAAAACTTAATTATTATTATTATAATAATTGCTTCGTGCAACACACATTTCGCATATAATTATCACTTTTTTTAAATACTACCCTGAGTACTCCCAGGTATTTTAAAAACTGTGTCCACCGATTGAGTTGACGAGAGGAAAAACTTTTTTATTACCTATTGATTTTAGACAAAAAAGTTGTTCTTTAGAAAAAAGTCTGCTTTTCGAGAAACCCCAGAAAAAATACATAAATCTTAAGTTCGATATACAGTGTGATGAAAAAATTCAAATTTCTGACTTCACATTGCTAACATTTCACTAAATCATTATTCTTTATTTATATCTAATAATTACACTAACAAAACAAATTCGTCATTAATTTCAGACAAAATTATTCTACCTAACTTCCGCCAATCTATGCACACATTTTTTGCTCTTTTTATGAATTTATCGTAGATTAATTTACCTTATTGTTTTTTGAATGGTTGATTAAAAAAAATGCATTTATTTGACAAAATATCACGGAATTTATCGATATGACGTGATTGTTTTGTAAGTGTACTAATTATTATCAATAAAAAAATATGATTTAGTGAATTGTTGGCAATGTAGAGTCAGAAATTTGAATTTTTTCATCACCCTGTATATCAAACCTAAGATTAAATATTCTTAAAAACTGGGTGCACGAAAAGTTCACGCATCTGAAGTGAAACTTCATGGGTAAACATATTTTGAAATCAAATTAAACAGAAAGGGGCGTATCGATGGAGTTACCTACACTACCCGCTAGCACAGCCAATTTCTCCCACTTCTTTTTTGTTACGTCACGCTGTTGAACGAAATTAGTCCCATCACGGTTAAAGAAGTTTCACTTATAACTAAATACTATTCAACATATATTAAATAGATTTATACAGCTGTTTTGCAATTAAAAATTTTTAATGGAAAAGAAGCCAATTACATAATTGATTCCTACAAATATCGGAAAAAATCATTTTGACAGCCATAGTCACAGTCAGGACTCTAACCTGAACCTTTCCACTGTCGCGGCGGAATGAGCTTACAATTACAGTTTGAAATAATTTCACCTATACATGAATAAGTCTCGCTACTACGATGATTCACATCTACAACCTATATATAATTAATAACACTCGCATGCAGTGGAAACCTATTGATTCCTTTACTATTCAACATTATTCTTACGAAAAATCGCCTATTTATGTGGGTGCCACTCTTTGTATTATCATTTACCAGGGCATATAATCCAAATTTTAAATGTCAGGCAATTTTGCACTGAACTTAAAAAGTTCCTCGCTACAAGCAGTTTTTACTATATAAATGAAATTTTATATTATTGTTAATGCCGTTAATGGTTATATTATATTTAATTGTTAATTTTTGCATATGACCATTCACATCACAACTTTGTATAAGTAAAAAATATATTTGTTATTATTTGTTTTTCACTTTAAAAAAATGTGAAATTCATCCGAATTAAGAACTGTAATATTTCTAAAGGTATATTTTCATTGGAAATAGACAAGGTCGTAGCTGCAGACAATATGGCAGTGCGGCATTAATTTGAATTCTCAACAGATAAAGGTTTAAGGTTGGGTGACCATAAATATAAAATACGACCGTTACAATATCCGATGTACGTCCTAACTGAGCCGTTATGTACGAAGGTAAGCTGCTATATGACTGCATTGAAGTATTTTCCTGTTTAGATACGACTTGCACATAACACTGTTTTTCACCTAAGAAAATATACTTAAATATACTTAACTTTGCGTTAACGTCGATTTTGTCCAGAAACATTTAACCCGTTCGTATCCGGATAAAACGTACCCTATAAGTACTTTAATCCGGATACCGTGCTGTACGGGTCGAAGCCAAGTATTAACAACGTTTATTGTGTAGGTTCATGCAAAGGCCACATGCGAGTAGTACCATTTACTAAACATTTGTCACATTGTGTGTAGCTGAACGGCATTCCCTGAACATATGTTATCGCACACGGTCAACGCAACGTTCCTTTCACGCGGGTCTCATTTACCGACTTCTATATGATCGTCGCGTCAGTGTGTGCCAACGTTGGAAGGAGTTTGTCATGTGCTGTACCGTACATACTAGTCGACAAACTTCACACACCCCCAAAGTTTGTCTAATTCGCCACGTAATATGGAACCGCCTTAAGTTGTGTAAATTGGTCCGCTATTTCATCAGCGACCGTATATCGTGTATTATTAGAATATTGCTCCGAAGACAAAAGAAATTATTGTATAGAAGTCAGAATCACTAAAAGTAGATGATTACTGGAATTAGGCCTTCCAATGCCGAAATCTCGGGATTCGGGTTGATTTCAAGCTGGTTACATTTTTGTAACACGACTCTCATCGGCTCCAATAATCTGTGTCATTCGTATTTGAATTTGCCGACCTTTAATAATTTAAACTTTCTCCGTACTTCTAAAGAATAACTTTTGTGTTATGTTCCTATTTTAATAACCAATAATATTTTGTTCTTAATGATCAGTTACAAAAAAGGTCAATTTCATTACAAAAATGTTCGTAGAAAATCTCGTTTCTGAATTAATTCCGATCCCAAAAATATTGGGACTAAAGTATTGATACCTGGAATGAGGCGCTAATCCTCTTGGTAAGGTGAACTATAGTAAAAGTCCGATCAAAATCGATTCAGTAGTTTTTGATTTTGAGTTAATGGAACAAATTGGAAAAAATTCTGAAAATGGCTAATTTAGTTAAGGTACCCTATAAACTGTAGGTATATCCAAATCGAAATTTCGTTAAAAACTTATACATAGGTAATTTACAGACACGTTATGATTTTATTTTTTTGTGTTAATAAATAATATTTAAAAATGAAACGACGCTATTGACCTCAATAATTGACGAGCGTCTATAATCTACAATCTCTCTCTTTTTAAAAAAATGTATTAATTTACAGATTTTTTGACAGTGCTTCTTTTTAGACGGCAACAACTCTGTTTAGTAGATAGCAGATCATAGGTGTACGGGGAATACCCTAGTAATTGCTAGATATATATCCGGTCAACATGGGTACCAACCGTTACTATACAACACACATGTTATTATACGATACGGGATAGGAAACATAATAAAGATTACGGTTTCTACGGTTTCAACTACCTTTTGTTATATGTATTGTTGATTCACTCAAATATAACTCTTATATTTGACAACAAAAAAGGTAATAACTTCAAGTTGAAAATTTTACTTGAAACCCGAGTGAAATAATATTCGTTTTGTGCGAAAACATGTAGATTTTATTTAGATCGAGTTAAAGTTCTTTAAGTAAGAGTTTGGACATAATGTGACGATTTTTTATTTGTGCATCTGGTTAATATTTAATAAGGAAACTGGAAGAAATGACTGGAGCAATTGTGATGAAACTTATTTGGCGTAATTCAGTTGTAATCGTCAATACTTACATTTCGTGTTTCTAGCACAAATAATTTCCAAAATGCAATCGCGGATATACAATATTGTATCAAAATTGGCCGCCACGCCGCCATTTTGGATTAAAAAATTAAATTAAATAAAAAAAATTGTCTAACTCTACTCGGTGAGATCTATTCATACCTTACATTTTCTAACCCCTTTCCATGTATGGGAGTTCCCTAGATATTGGGTTTCAGAGCTAGAAGAATTTGGCAGACAGAATAGTGAGAAAAATAGGATTCCACCCGTTGAGTGCGAAACCCTAAAAAACAGCGTAGATGTATCTTTGTTGTTTCCAATCCAACAAAGAAAAGACCACAAAGGTAAATGAAAGTTAGAAGGGCAACACGAGCAAAAAAATATTGAAAAACACTGGAACTTTAGCTGATGAATCATGTGTCATATTTTAGCAGCCTAGGAGGAAACGTTTATATAATTCAAAAATATTTTCAAGTAACGTATGTAACTTACATACATTTCGCAAACATATGGTGACATCAGTGCTATTATATCATTTTCATAATTACTCTTCTTGCAAAGTTTTACGCTAATGTATGATCATCTGTTATGTTCTCATGTTGGTTAAACTAAAAACTGCGAAAATTACTGTCTACTTGTTAGATAAATGTAAGAAACATGAAACGTAAATAAATTATTCTCAAGTTTGTAATTTTATTTTCGTAAATCATAAATCATTATATTCAAGTCAAGGACTTCTTAACATTACCAGGTACTTTCCATTTAGTGACCCGAGTCGACTACTTGCGTCACCAGAATCGCTTTCCATTTGATTTGTGTTTCTGTGAGACAACGACACGAGGTAGATTTGGAAAAACATTTCCAAATATGGCTTGAACATAGTTCGCGGAACTATCTACTCTTTCACTGGCATCTTTGGGTTGGAGAAAAGAAAGGATTGAAAAGGTTCGGAACTACCCAAGTCTAACACAAGTCGACTCAGATAAACCCAGCTTGGAGAGGAGTTGAGCAGTGTCAGCATAAAGAATGGGATGCTTTCCGTTTACCCGACTCCCAGCGACTCCGGAGTCGACTCCAGAGTCGTTAGGAGTTGGGTAAATGGAAAGTATCTACAATAGAGTATTAGTTCAAGTATCAATTAAAGAAAAGTATTTAATAATAGCTTGAACATTTTTCGTTATCCAAACAAGAAAGTTAGCTGATATCATGTATGTACCTTAAATACACTTTAAAATACAGTTAAAGTTTGTTGCTTATTCTTGTATAAGAGTGGCGTTCGTGGTTATTTTTTTTATTAACCCTTCGAATCACCATGTACCTACAATTTTTTTTATATGAAACTAAAAAATTTCTACTGAAACAACTTGAACTAACTTTTCCATATCGAAGTAGCTCTATACAGCAGCGTTTCTTAACCTTTTTGACGCGCGAACTAACATATTTTTTGAAGGAGTACTACGACCCAATTATTTATTTTATGATATAAAATAAAAAAGGTAGTATATCGTCAGCATGATACTGTGTATTGTACTCGAATCAACTGATGGTACAATGGACTAATAATTTATAATTTAAAATTAATATTTTTAAATTAAACCTCTTTGGTTAATTTCCGAAGTGTTTTCTTTTCAAATAAGATAATTACATTTTTATTTCGGTATTTTACCAGTTCCTTCGCAACTCATTAAAAATTTAACGCGACCCAAAGGTTGAGAAACCCCACAGCTCCCGTCCCGACATTTTGCATAGGAAGAACTGGTAGTAAGGGAGTATCCGTGTGTAAAATTTTGTCAAAATCAAGCCGTATTCGAAAAAAAATATTTTTCAGTTTTTTATAGATTTTTAGGGCACTATTTTAAAATAGGTATAACCGTCTTGAACACTCATGTCAAAATTGAGCAAAATCGATCCAGTGGTTTGGTCTCTAGAGGCGATCACAAACAGACAGGCAACAGAGGATATTTTTTAAAAACCACTTTTTTTAGGTTCAGGGCCCGGGAGAGGCAAGCGTGTAATAAAAGAATTAAGTACGCTCATGGAAGCAACTAAGAACATAGTTAAAACCTGTTCTTAGTAGGCCGTGAGACTTTATAAACAGTATGCAATTTGCAGTAGTTAAAACCGATTATTACATAAAGTTTTGTTTATTAACATAAAATTATGTCATCAAGTCTCCGTGTATATAAAGAATATTGTCGTCAGTATAGTCTCAATAAATCCTTGTTGAAAGTCTTTTTCAATTAAAAAATGAGTGAAAAAACTAAGAAAAAGAAAGATCCATGGAGGACCCAAACTTTGATTTGGACTTGTACAGGAATGGGATTGCCATATCCAGGAATGCCACTGTGTGGTAAAATTTTGGTATATTTTGCAATTACTTTCGGAATATGTCTAAATATCTTGACAGCCATTGC
>JBDIXK010000217.1:0-14306 GCA_039654895.1 Mongoloraphidia duomilia
CGTCACAATTCGTTCAGCAGGAACTACTCTGACACGACCAGTGACAAAACTGTGTTTTCTACCACGTCACACTGAAGATAATTGAAGAACCCCCTACTTGAAGAAACATATCCTACATCTGTTCAAGGCGGGCGGTATCATTACCTAACAGAAGAATTTTCGTTTTTTTTGAAGACAAACGAGACGGGCGGAATGTTCAGTATTCGTTAAATACAGCTCTGTACTTTTTTTGTTATAAATGAATTATATATTTTTTTTATGCCTTTAGACTTATGCAAGTACCTATTTATTTATGTAATTTGTCAATTTATTTTATTGAAATGTTTTAAATAAAAATCAGTTGATGTTAAAACACAAAACGTTTAAAAACTACGTCGTAATTTATTATCCTTATTTTGTGCAATTTTATATCAGGAATTCAACAACAGATTCTCAAACAATTACCGTTTAAGTGTTTCATTGTTTAGAATTGACATTTTCGTTATTGTTATTATTGTGTTTATAATTATTATAATTAATTATTGTAAATAGACATTGTACATAAATCCTAATAAATAAATAATTTAATTCCGCCAACTTAAAAACAGTTTTGTTACAATACATTAGAGACGTATTACTGTGTATGTGTGATATCAAATAATTATAAACAAAAAGGTAATGTTAATGTAGTAAATATTATAAACTTTCCAAAAACTTAATAGATTTTCTGGAAAGTGGCAAGATTGCAGGTTGGTAATTTCTGAAATATGCGAAACGATTGTACACGAGATGAGACTCGCTAAGACAAGAGCACCGATAATGAAGGCTTTCAAGCATATAGCGAAAAAAATTGTAAACAAATATCCAAAAACATTTCGCGGCGTACATGGAGACCACACCTATTTTCTAATAAGGAAATTAACTGACCGCAACACCTATTTAAACCGACCCCATAAAAGGTGATGGCAAAGCTCCCCGACACGTTTAAAGTATAGAAAGAAAAACTTAAAAGCTGTAGCGAAGTGTTCCAAACGGAAGGAATCCACATCTTCAAATGAAGACAAGCTTCCCAAGAAAAGCTGAAAACGCTCACCGAAACCGATGCCGATAGAAGGAACCTATTCTGACAATAAATACATAATACAAAATCACGCCCACAGTTAATGACATTAAAATAATGTGGCATGTTTTGTTTAAAACAACGACAATCAAATGGCATTTCAATAAAGTTACTGGCGAAGATTTGGAAAGCCTTAAAAATAGCATGGAAAAGAAGGTTAAAAGATAGAATAGAAAATCTTTTTTTTTCTAATTATGGTTAAAAATAACACGACAAAAGAATGTCTTAAAATGTATGCTAAAATCTTCAAGGAGGACTTATCAAAATTAGTAATTGTCCATAGGTATGTTTATTCAATTTTTTGCCTATAAAATAGGTATTGTTACAGATCGGAATTGTTTATTTTATTAAAAAATTAGTGATTTCGTATCTAAGGAAAATAAACAACTAAGAAAAAATGTGAATCGTCGTGGACGCCTGGCAGATGTGAAACATTTTCATATCTTGCCCCCACCCCGCGACAAATTTATAAAAATAAAATATACCTATTACCTAGCCTATATCACTTAGGGATAGTGTTCAGTACTTCCAGAGATAAGAATTTATGATTTAGTATCCCTCCGCGAGAAATTCTCCTCCTGCGAAGATAATTAGTGAAAGATTCACACACACACACTTAACATAGCAAGTGTATCATTATAGCCCCCCCCCCCCCGCGTGAGAATCTCTCTACGTATTGACACAGCAATATCACAGAAGATCAGACCAGAAACGGCACAGGTACCTACAAACAGTCTGAATTTCACTGCGCGTGTGCGAGGTAGGGATATGAAAAAATAATCGATTTTTATATTAATCGATTTTTTTTTTTTATAATCGATTTTTAACAATCGATTTTTTTAATAATAATATTCGATTTTTTATAAATCGATTTATTTTTTAATAAAAATAATCAATTTTTTATAAATCGATTATATAAATTACACTTTTTTTTAATTTATTTTTATTTTTTTTTATTAATATTAATATTAAGAAAAAATATAGGCTTTGGGAAACCCAATGCAGCCAACATTTACAAATTACACGTTTTAATCGATTTTTGTAAACAACGCCATCTGTGCGACGGATGAAAAAACGTAAAATAAGTTCACTAAACGTAAACTAATCAGTCGGAAAACGGCGCCATCTGTATGACGTATGTGTGCATTATGTAAAATAGTTTCTATCGATATCCTTCCAATTGTTTCTATTCATTTTGGAGTAAAAATAATATTATTATTGGTCAACAAGAACAACAAATAAAAAATGTCTTCGAAAACAACTAAAAGCGGCTGGCGGAAGTATTTCATAATGAAGAAAGAAAATGCCACAGCAAAACGCAAATACTGCCTGAAAGAATTAAAAACATGTAGTAATACTACAAATTTAAAACAGCATATGGAGCGAAAACATTCCACTGTCCTACAGACTGACCAGGTATTAGCACAAATTATTATATTTTATTATGATTATTATGGTCTTTATGACAGCAAAATACTGAATTCTGTAAAATTAATTTCATTTCATAAATTAGAATTGCGAAAACGTAAGTCAGATGACAATAAAATTTTGTACTTCGTTGTTTACTTCTGGTTTATCTTTCTAGGTTAGACTTTTAGAGCTAATAACGTACTTATGAATTATGATCGTGAGGTCGTTTGTACGATTCACAAATCGAGAATGTATGTTTTTAAAATTTTCTGATTTCATTAATTGAAAAAAAGTTATTATAAGGAGTCATTTTTATGTAGTATTAAAAATATAGTTATTTTATTGCCATTTGCCGCAGAACTCCCGTGAAGATGATATTCAAGATATCAGCATGTCTGAACACAAAGATGCATCGATGCAATCTTAATCGACAGAAATTGAGGCTGCACCTTCAAGTGATTCAACGCCAAAGCGTGCCAGATCAAGACAGTATCTGCCGTGCTAAGACGAAAGGTCGTAACTGACAAAATTTGTGATTTTCAGATTTTGGTATATTTGGAATGTATACAGGGTGTCCAAGACTTGCGTTGTCGGCCGATATATTGAGTTTGGGTGAAGATAGAAAAAAAGTTTTAATACAAAAGTTGTATAAATTTTAATGGTCTATAACCTAAAAATATTTTCAATTATACAGCCTGTCCCATTTAAGCGTGACAGACCCAAGTTATGTTTTTTTTTACCTAGCACCCTGTTTTTATTTATTGTTTCAATTCTGCGCCTAAATGTGAATAGAAATTGTAAGGGAAGCCATGCTCGAAAATTCAGTAATTTTTGAGTTATTCAAGTTTTTTAGAAATTTTTGACACATGCAGAGCTTTACCTAAAATTCGAGTTGAATTGAATTGTAGATTATAGACGCTCGACAACAGAGGTCATTAGCGCCTAAAAATAAAAAAAGTAAATAAAAGAAAAGCAAAAACAATAAAACCAAAGCAAAATCATTACAAAATCAGAAGTTGAGACACAACAAAATAAAATCATAATAGGTACAAATAAAATGTGTCATATAATAATATAATGTAGTAAGATATAAAGAAAAAACCATAAAGGCTGTAAATGTATATAAATAAATAAAATTGAATTAACCGATCAAGACCGGTTTCTTCTAAAAATCGAAACAGCAGATCGACATTGTCAAGATCATTTCCTAATACAACCGACAGATCACCTGACAATCCGATCTGCTGTCGTTTGTCCCTAAACTGGACACACTCTATTAAAATATGCGAAACGGTGACACGAACTACTACTCGTAATTTTCAAAATTTCAAATATCTCTACTAAAGTATTATTTGGGATATCAATCAACTCATACGATAGATCAGATATATTTCATTTTTCCGTTTAGTCCAAAAACGTTTTGCACATAACTGAAATATTCAAAGATTCGAATTGTCATTGATATAACGAAAATATCTCCGAATTTTATTTTTATCAGTTACGACCTTTTGTCTTAGCACGGCAAGGTGTATGGGGTACAGATACGGAAATATTTGCATGTGCCATTTTATTGAATTCTTCTATTTATGTGTATATGACAGAAAATAAAACATGGCAGTTATTTAATAAACATATAAGCGTTAAGAAGCCGATAAATAAAAATGAAAAATGTTTGTATATACAAAATATTTTAAATATGCATTATGAAGTTGTGGTTGACGTAGAATAATTATTAATATATTTTTAATTTTGTTTTATATTTTATTTTTTTATTATTGGGTGAAATGGGGTGAGATGGCCAGCCGGGAGAGATGACCAACAGCTAAAACTAAATAACGCGTCATTCAATGGCGCTGCGTATCCTCCCTGGCGACAAACCTCTAAAAACCGTTAAAAGCATGCTGTGGATATTGTTTGTTACGTTGGCCATCTCTACCTAGCAATCGGGAGAGATGGCCACCAAATTGTAGGGATAGACGTCCATTTATTTTTTGCGTCCATTTCTTTACAGTTTGGGGTCCTTTCGAGTTTACTGCGGAAACATGCCAACGAAGTATAACAGAAAGAACTCAAATTGTGGAAACTATACTCAAGTAGATCTAAGGCTAGCAATTGAAGCTGTCAGAAACGGTTCTTCTGTAAACGGAGCCTCAAAAACTTATCGCATCCTGTTACGACATAATTGACACAATATTAAATTTGGTAGAATTACAATTTTGTTTTGTCAAAGTAAACTTATTTTTAACGTTGACGAATTTTTAGTTGGTGCTGACCTGGAAATTTTGTATATCTGTTTATGATTTTTTTTTTTAAATAGATCCGCGATTGTTTTAGTACTTATGTCTGTCGTTCGATGGCGGTGAGTGACTGATTGTCACGTTTTTAATTATTGTTTTGATTCAGACTGCTTTGGAAGTTTCGTTTCTTTTTTTTTTTTGTTGGAATGGTGACGGCCTCCAACCCGGTTGTTATTTTTCAAGCTGGATAATAACAATCGTTATTTTTGGAAATACTGAAGAAAACTTTTGAATTGATAGTGGAATTCACTCAGGAAGTGATATACTGTGGTTAATCGTTGTTCACGAAGTTCTTTGCTGAAGTTACGGTTTTTACCCTTAAATAAAAGGATTGGTTCTTAGGATTGGTTCTTAGGATTGTTTCTTATGTTTGGTTCTGGTTCCATTGGTGGAATACTTCTGTTGGAAAATATTCATGGATAATTATGTACAGAGACTACTATCGTCTAAGATGCTACCGATTCCTGTTAAGAACGTGTAAAATTACGTTGGAGTGGTAAACCTAATCAAGAAATTTTCGCCAGGTGAAAATTTAATTTCAATTCAGTAATTTTGACGTCTGGATTCAAACTGTGAGTGATTTGTTTTCATCTTATTTATTCCGCTGGTATCCTAGCAAATGTAGTTTCGATCAACAGAAATTTGCATTTAAACTGATTACCATAAGAACGACATTTTAGTTTCTGAATCAGTACACTGTTTGTGTCAATATTTGTGTTTGAAATTTTCACGTTTAAGAAATCACTATCTTGCCGTCTTTTTCTTATTTTTTTTATTTACCGTATTTGTTATCAAATACCTTTTTTTGTTATTAACGAAATTTGTTTTATCATTCTCAATACAACTTCAAAATTTCAGTCATTATGTTTTAAATGTCATATGTCAATATCGAATATGAAATAATTTAGTTTATTGTGTTTTAATGCTATAAGTGTCGTATATTAGATTGAGTCGATAATCTCGGTTATTCATTGTGACTCAAATATAGGTTTGCGACTGGTCAGTTACGGTTATGCTGTTTCGTACGTTACTTACGCGCATTTTAAGATTTTGACTCGATCTATGAATATGAAAATATTTTATATATTTAACTTTAGTTCATTTTTCCGATAATGTTATCTATAATATTATGTATCTAATTTCTGGTAACGTTTAGTTTGTTTTGGTCGATCAAACACAAATGAGGTTATGTTCTGAATATTCTTTGTATTTGTTGTATTAATGTAATACGATGCTTACGTTTGTCATTTCGTAATTCCAAGTTCAGAGTTGAATAGTTATTTTCTCAGATAATAATTGATGCATTACTTTTCTGTTTAAATTGATGAATAGTCGTACTATTTCGCGTTGTTAAAGTTCCGCGAATGTATTGTTTACGCTCGTGTGTTTGAGTACCGTATATTTGCGAATTAACGTGTTTACGAATTCTTGTTGTGTCGATATTATGTACCTTTTGAAAGAACTATGAGCAGTGTCGTATTTATCCTGCTATAGTGGTTTTCAATAGTGTCGTGTTTATGTTTGCGACTTCGTATAGTGTCGATATTATGTATCTATTGTAATGGCTATGAGCAGTGTCGTATTTATCCTGCTATAGTGGTTATCAATAGTGTCGTATTTATTAAATTTTAAGGTATTGCGTCGTGTACTCAAACATTGTCGAACTAGTACGAACTATAATAATGTTGATACTTTAATTGAAGTTTTATTGATGTTTTGTAACTTTTGCATATAATTTCCTTAAATAAAACTGACATTTGTTTATGAAGTTATCGTCTCGTTAATGTTTTGTTGTTGTGTCGATAAACTTTTGGCTTCCCTCGTATTTTGGATTAAGAGTCGGTGATCCGATAGAGTTTGTATATAACCGTCTCTGGCGCCCATTGAAAATATTAAACAACTATTTATAATTCTTTAACATCTATGTACAACTACGGGTCGGCCAAAAGTCATCTGTTTTTGGGATATTGTCTTAAAAGTATTAAGTTCTAATGGATCCACTCCCTCGCCACTGAAGCTAGCGGCAACCAACCAAAGGGTCGGTAAGTTTTAGGTGTAATAATCCCTAGGAAGACCCTTGAAAGGAAAGTAAAGAATGTTTCCACGACTGGTAAAATGGGACTAGACAGCATGTTGGGAGAGGCAAATGAAAATAAATTAGTACTACACATTAAAAAGACACAAAAATACGGTTTTCCTACGACGGTAACAGATGTTCGAAAGCTTGCCTATAATTTCGCTGAAAGTCTACAACTAGAAACATAAGTTCAATAAAGAAAAGGAAATTGCCGGTCCCGATTGGTTTAGGTCTTTCTTCAGAAGACATTCCGACTTGTCTATTCGAAAAGCTGAGGGTGTATCTCTAGGGCGAGGTGAAGGCATGAATCGTGTAGATGTGCGAAATTATTTTACACTTCTGCAAGATATACTGGAAAGCAATGAGCTTTTCGACAAACCTGGGAGCATCTATAATGTCGATGAAACAGGCTTTCAGTTGAACAATCGACCTGGGCATGTTATAGCCGAAAAAGGAGCAAAAGATGTTGTTACAGTGACGTCAGGGGAAAAGGGTGAGACAATCTCGTGCATAGCTTGCTGAAATGCCGAGGGTTTCTTTCTACCGCCAGTCTGTATATTTAAGGGCAAGAATTTAAAGACCGAGTGAACTGATTCAATGCCGTTTGGTTCACATATCGTGAAGTCTCAAAAATCAGCCTACGTTACTGCAACAATTTTTTTAGACTGGTTTAAAAACCACTTCTTACCACGTAAAGGGGAAGGGAAGACCCTACTAGTTCTTGACGGGCATGCATCTCATTGCTCTAGCGTTGAACTTCTAGAAACAGCTGAAGCTAACAATGTCCTTGTGTTGTGCTTACCTCCGCATATTTGGCACCACTCGATAGGGCTTTTTATAAATCACTTAAAACCTTCTACTATCAAGCTTGTAGAGAATGGATGCAGAGTCACCCCGGAAGAAAACTAGGTCGACTCCAATTTGGTGAACTTTTAACGAAAAGCTGGGGAAAGTCAGCGACTGCTGGAAATGTAATTTCCGGCTTCAAAGCCACTGGAATATTTCCCTCGAACCCTGATTCCGTACCCGATCATGCTTACACTGTTTCTGATCGAATAGTAAACAATGAAACAAGAGAAGGTCAGGGAACACCCACACATGTAACGAACATTCAGCATTTGACCTCTCAAGTGAACAACGCTGAAGCAGTACAAGAAGTAAGACGCCCGATTAATTTGATGGATGATGCAGTGCCATCCTGTAGCCATGCACATACAGAACCTCGATGTACAACTCCAGTGGAAGGAACATTTGTTACAGATTTGACACCTGGGAAACTTTTAGACCAAATTAATCCTACACCCAAACTAGTCGTTTCTGCAAAAAAACGAGCAAAGTCCGTTGCTACCCTATTAAGTTCTCCTGAACACATTACGACTGAGAAAGATAGATTCGCAAAGAAAGCCAAACAAACAAAAAAGAACGTTCCAGAAAAGAAAATTCCAAAAAAAACAATTGTTAGTAAAAGAAAACGCTCACCTTCGCCAAGTTCTGATGAGGAGGAGGAGAATATAGAGATCCAATATGAAGAGGAGGTCGATGAAACCGAATGTACAGGATGTGGAGAAAGATACTACAGCACCCGAAAAAAAGTAGATTGGTTGCAGTGCATAATATGCCAGATGTGGTTTCATGAAAATAGCTCTTCTTTTTCAAACACTTGTCAAAAATGTGGTAAAACCGCGTTTAAAACGAAGAAAAATTAATGTTAAGGAAAAATATTTTAGTTTGCCCTTATAGAATATGTCTTATTTTGACGTTTTTCTATTTTATTTTCATTTTTATTTTGTGGCCATCTTTCCCTTATTGCATTGGCCAACTAACCCCACTGATCTGGGATAGATGGCCACATGCAACTTATTTTTATAAATAATAAAACAAAAATTATAAAAGTATTTTGACACTATTTATTTATCTACGTTGGGATGATAGTTAAGTTTTACAAAAAAAATATGTCATAATCGTAACCCTTACAAAAAATTTACAGGCGCCTACTATTCAAAACGGTGGCCATCTCACCCCACTTTCTTTATATTATCCATCATTTTTTGTTTAAAGATATAATTACTATATTATTTTGTTAAATAAGTATTAGTTTACTTTTTTTTTCCCTTAAAATTTAAAACGATATTTATTTATTTTCAATATTTTTATATATTGCTTTATATTTTATACAGGGTGTCTCGGAAAATCACCGACAACGTTCTACAGTGACTTTGGTGATGGACGGAATTGTCAATGGCTTAGCTTTTATTGAGTCAAATGATTGGCTCAATTTCAACTTCAAACTTCTACATTTTTGTTGTTGCCATGTCTTGCCAACTGGATTAAAATTAGGACTTTTTACTCTCTTGAAATTATATCCCAAAATGCACCCCTAAAAAGTTTTTAAGGGTTGTATGTTGACACCACTGCTGAACGGGTAGTTCTAGTGGTGCGATTTTCTTGAAATTTCTATCACATTTTGACTTTTATAAGATAGGTCGGCTGTATAAAAACCAATAAAAAAATTTCAGCATTTTCGGAGATAAGGTGATTTTTTTACTCTGAGAGCGTATTACTGTTTAGGAGTTTATTTTGGGATATAATTTCAAGAGAGTAAAAAGTCCTAATTTGGCCCTGGGAAGTCACTGTAGAACGTTGTCGGTGATTTGTCGAGTGTAAACTCTTGTTACCTTTATTTGCCAAGTGCAACTCCGGCTTTAGCATGACTTGCAAATGCTACAGGCTGGTCACGTGGTTGTACTGGAACACGCCGGCTAGCGCGGTGAGAGACGACAGTGAGAATGGCGGCAAGTAACCTGGCAGTTCGTCTGTGATATTTTTGTAAGATTGAAAAATGAAATATCGTCGGCAGCAGTGTACGCCGTGGATTTACAAAATGAACGACTGCTCTATAGTAGTCAGTTGTAAGATTATGTGAAACTAGTGGTTGAAGTTTGGATGTAGGAGATAAAAGCTAAATATGAAATGATAACCACGTGTTGGAAAAATTTTACCGCCTGCGTTTTTTTTTTTTTTGTTATCAACTCGTTCATCTTTCCGTTGTGTTTCGATACAGTTTTAGAGTATAGCTAAAGTTGTTATGTGTATCGATTTGTCGAATTTAATTATCGAGAAGAAGATTAAAGTGCGGTAATTCGTCTCGAAATAATCTTGGTTGCTTACGTAAAGTGGTTTGGTCAAGGTTTTTCGAATTCGTGTCTAACATTCTGAACTGTCTGTAGTGGTAACGTCTGATTGTTTGTGTCGTATATCAGTGAGGAAAGTATCGTATCTTTTCGTCTTGTTCCGATACAGTTTAGAGTACCGCTAAGGTTTCATGTGGACCGATTTGTCGAGTTTAATTATCTTGGGGAAGTTTAAAGTGTGGTATATCGTCTCAAAAAGAAAAGTTTGGTTGCTTATGGAAAATAGATCGGACAATATTTTTTTTTGATCTTGAGTCGAATGTGGCGAACCGTCTGTGGTGATAACGGTTTACTTCTCGTGTCATTCTATAACGGTGAAAGTATTGTTATTGAACTTTCCGTCAAATCGAAGTATGTCGAAGTTTAAGTGGATTGAACGCTACCGTACACTCAGCTACAATGGCCCCGGGCAAGTTTGAACCGTCGAAGTGTACTGGGTGTACTTACTGGCCTACATCCTCGTGAGGTCTTCTCCTAGACCTCGGCTACGCTGTCATCCTGTTCCCTGCCATCAATAACACCAACATTCTGGACTGGTACTCAATGTCGATTACACGTATTTTGAAAGCGACTCATAACTTCGCAGAGTTTACAAGGTGCGTGACTTAAAACTTTAATTACTTTCTTTTAAAGTCCACGATTGTGACCGTCTGTTTTGTCAATTTAAATTCACGTTCCATTCATATTATTTTACGGTGTCATTTTTAGGAAATTTCATAAGTTTTTTTTTGTTGTGTATTTCACTCTGTCAAAACTTATAATCGCGTTACACAAGTCTGTACCTACTTGAGGTTGCGTTAAAATTCAGACTGTTCTCAAACAAAATCGGTATACAGTAAAATCAGACAATTCTCGAATTTCCTGATGTGTTTCCCTAGAAGTATTACCTAACGAATTGTAGTATTGAAGATTTATTTGTGGTCTTTAATGTATTGTTTCTCTAAAAATATTACTTAAATGAATTTATTGGAGATTTATTTGTGGTCTTTAATGTATTGTTTCTCTGAAAGTATTGCCTAAATGAAGTGTTGAAGATTTAATTTCTTTAATGTATTGTTTCTCTAAAAATATTACCTAAATGAATTGTAGTATCGAAAAATTTACTCGTGGTCTTTGATGTATTGTTTCTCTAAAAATATTACCTAAATGAATTGAAGTATCGAAATTTTATTTTGTGCTCTTCGATATATTGTTTCTTGTTTTAAAAATATTATTTTGGTTGCTACACCACACAGTCTCGTGGGGTCTAAATATTATTAACAGGGTCTTCCATGGGCCACGTCCCGTTGGTTTATATTAATTTCTGGATATCAAGTGAATGCGTAATACCTAACGGACCGTCTGGTGTAGAACCTCTATTATTGTATCTTGATTTATGGTCATTGTCCGTCCAGTCTAAGGGATATCCCGTGTAGTTGTATCGAGCTTCCTAAGATCGAGTTTATTGAATAAATTGTAAATTATAGACGCTCGACAACTGAGATCATTAGCGTCTAAAACAATAAATGTAAATAAAAACGAAAGCAAAATCAAAAATTGACACACAACAAAGTAAAACAATTATAAATACAAACAAAATGTGTCTTTATATAATGTAGTGGGATATAAAGAAAAAACCATAAAGGCTGTAAAGGGGCCTAAATGTATATAATTAATTAATTGTAAATTATAGACGCCCGACAGCTGAGGTCATTAGCGTCTAATACAATAAATGTAAATAAAAACAAAAGCAAAATCAAAAATTGACACACAACAAAGCAAAACAATCACAAGTAGAAATAAAATGTGTCATACAATACAATGTAGGGGAAAGTGGTCACCCTTCGTACGCGGGGCACCTTCGTACGATCCCTATTACAGAAAAACTAAACGGCACACAAACACGCCGTTTGCTTGTGTGCATAGACATACCGGCCGCCATGTTGCTAACGATACTTCGCGTCAGTCGCGCCACACTGTGAGAGCTGACAAGACGTAACGTGTTTCCGCGCACGGTGAGTAAATTTTTTACCGATGTTTAGTGCGTAATTGAAAGTAAAAAGATATAAAGTAAAAAATCATAAAGGCTGTATAGGGGCCCAAATGTATACAAATAAATAAAATCAAATAAACCAGTCAAGACCGGTTTCTTTTAAAAATCGAAACAGCAGATCGACATTGTCAGGATCATTTCCTAAAACAACCGACAGATCACCTGACAATCCGATCTGCCGTCGTGTGTCCCTAAACTGGACACACTCAATTAAAATATGCGAAACGGTAACACGAGTGTCACACGTCTCACAGAGGGGCGGATCCTCACGAGCCATTAAAAAACCATATGTCAATCTACAGTGACCGATGCGCATCCGTGTAAGGACCACTTCCTCCCACCTGGAGAGACGGCAAGATGTGAACCATGGGTCAACTGTAGATTTTATAAATTTTAATTTGTTTTCATCGACAGCACTCCATTCATCCTTTCAGAGCTGCTGAACGGCTGAAATCAGTACGCTCTTGAAGTCGTCACCGATAACGCAAAATACACTCTGACCGTTATTTGCAGCGTCCTTAGCTGCAGTGTCAGCTAGTTCATTGCCAGCAATTCCCATGTGGCCGGGAACCCAACAAAACCGGACAGTGGTTCCACCTCTTTTCAAAGCGTATAATTTGTCCTGAATTAAACAAATAAGAGGGTGACTGGGGAAGGAACGCTGCAATGCCTGTAGAGCACTCAAAGAGTCGCTGCAAATAACATATTTGTGCGGACCGTGCACATGTCTCAAGGCCTGCAAAATTGCATATAACTCTGCTGTAAAAATACTGCACTCTTGAGACAACTTGTATCCAACACTGTCGTTATCGGTGACGGATGCGCAACCAACTCGGTCGAGAGACTTCGAGCCATCCGTGTAAACGGAACGATAGTCTCGATTCTGATCCAGCCACGCCAGAAAAAGCTGGCGATAGAGCTCTGGAGTTGTTGTATTTCGAGGATGAACGGAAAGTGACATGTCGATGACGGGCTCAGGAATTAACCACGGAGGCACAGAATTACGGCCGACTTTAAAGAGTTCTAGGAAGCGCCAACTGAAGTTCATCTAGGAGAAGGTTCAACCTGATACCGAGAGGACGTGTTGCATTTCTTCTCCGTCTATAGAGAGAAGAAAAACGAGGTTGAAATACGCAACTGTAAGTTGGGTGATCAGGTTGACTACGGAGTTTTGAGACGTACGATACTAGATTGCGTTTCCGCCGGATGTTCTGCGGCAGTTCTCCGCATTCAGCGGCAATGCTAACAACAGGACTGGATCGAAACGCTCCAGTTGACAAACGAATCCCAGCGTGATGAACAGCGTTTAACGTCCTGATGTACGACTCTCGCGCTGAGTCATACACGATGCTACCGTAGTCCAATTTAGACCGTATGACTGCACGATAAATACGCAGCAAAACCCTACGGTCTGCACCCCACGTGGTGCTGGATAAAATTTTTAAAATATTAAGGGAAGACATCGACTTCCTCTTTAAAATATTAAAATGAGCCTTCCAATTTAACGACCGGTCAAACGTAAGTCCTAAAAATCGGGCAGTATCTTGCACAGATATGAGCGTATTATAAAGATATAAGAATGGTTCCTGATAACAACTACGGATGCGGCAAAAGTGCACACACTGGGTTTTCCCAACGGAAAATTTAAACCCATTGCTGGTTGTCCAGTTCTGGATGCTATTAATGGCTAACTGCAGATGACGTTGCGCAGTACGAATGTAGGGGAGAGGGGGGCTCATTCGTCAGGTGCTGACATTCGGCCATGTATGTTTTTACAGAAATTGTTTGAATAACTTGCGTGGGAAAAATATATAAATGGTTGGCAACAGTGTACTAGTGTATTATTAGTTCTTTGCCGCCGTTTTTTAACTTACTAAACTTTATTAAAAATTTTGCAATTTTTCCGCGTTTCAAGGTAAGATTTTTGCTACATAATATTTTGTGGATTATGTAGCATCGTGATTTTACAAAGGATTTCTTTTGTCATATTTTTTATGTCTATTATATCAGATTTAATATCACTACGCTACATAACCTCAATATTTATGACATTAGTTGTAAATATGTCTTGTTTATTAAAAGTGAATATGGGGCACATTCGTCCAGAAATAAGGGGGCACATATGACATATGGCCGAATCTGCCCCGACACTTTTTAATGAGGATGACATTTGCATTATCAAATTTTCATTTGTATATTA
>JBDIXK010000218.1:0-14294 GCA_039654895.1 Mongoloraphidia duomilia
TGTTTATATACAGGGTGAGTTCGACCACCCGTATCAGTCGTTTTTTTCGAAAACGGTTAGTCGTAGAGAGTTGTGTTAAAAATTTGTATTATAAAAGCCCTAATAAAGAATCGAATGGTGATAATTTTGTTTTCCGGGAAGGTCGGCTTCCCTATTAGTTTGCTCCAGAATGTCCAGAACTCCGGAATTATAAATGTAATGATAGGTCGAAAGTGGTATTGTTGAAAAGATCTTTAAAAAATAAGCAAGTTTTGTAGGAACATTTTTTTTATTACTGCCACCCCTGTTAAGTAATATTTGTTTGAAATTACTAAATTAAAATGTCATAATAACAAACTTCTTAAAAGTCCGCATTTAAAATCTAGTTACCTATCTATCGATCCTTAAACACTGAAGAAGTACACTCACAGTATAACCAGAAGAGCTCAGTAGTATGTATTAAAGAGTAAATGGAAGACAGTTTGAACACTTGTGACAATGTCTAAGGTTGCTAGATTTTTAATGCCGACTTCGATCGTTATTATGAAATTTTGGTTAAATAATTTCAAACGATTGTTACTTAACAGGGGTGGCAGTAATTAAATAATTTTTCCTACAAAACTTGCCTATTTTTTAAAGAGCTTTTCAACAGCACCACTTTCAACCTATCGTGCTTTCTAAAATTCCGGAGTTTTGAACACATAATAATTTATATTTATACTTATAGAAATTTACAGGGGTGGCAGTAATAAAAAAAATGTTCCTACAAAACTTGCTTATTTTTTAAAGATCTTTTCAACAATACCACTTTCGACCTATCGTTACATTTATAATTCCGGAGTTCTGGACATTCTGGAGCAAACTAATAGGGAAGCCGACCTTCCCCGGAAAAAAAATTATCACCATTCGATTCTTTATTAGGGCTTTTATAATACAAATTTTTGACACAACTCTCTACGACTAACCGTTTTCGAAAAAAACGACTGATACGGGTGGTCGAACTCGCCCTGTATATGTGTGTATGTATGTGTGTGTGTGTGTGTGTGTGTGTGTATGTGGTCAATTTTTCGCCTTCGATATCGTAAAAACGGAACAACATGCGGCCATGCCGATTGTTCTATTGTGTTTATCAGCCTTTAACTTAGATTTGATTACATTTTGAGTCAAATCGGTTCAGTAGATCCTGAGATAGGTATTAAAAAAAACGTTCTCAATGTCACGTATTAACATAGGTAAAAAAAAATATAAATGAATTCTAGATGTTATAATATGAAAAAAAGGTAAATATTTTTTTCTCGAAAATGTATAGTTTTCGAGAAAAAAAATATTTTACTAAAAAAAGAAAATTATACGTAAATCAAGGTAACCATGATTTTTGCTATATTACTAGCCATCAGTAGATCACCAAACAAAAAAAAGGGCCATGCTTTTTTTCAAAGAATAAAAAAGAGTGTTAATTTTTCGCTAGGTGGGAAGTATAGGACTGGTCATCAGTCGAATTTTTAAATCTAGGTGTTTAGAGTTAGCACTATAATCACACCAAGTTTCACACTTGTATGTGTTACCGTTTTTACGATAGAGCAAAAACAAAAGAACGTTGAAAAAAGTTGTTTGTATGGCGACCCCCTTTAATTTGTACTTTTTGCTTTTTTTATTATTTGTTAGGATATCCACCATAATAGCACATATTCTGTGAAAATTTGAACCGGATACCTGTTACGGTTAAAAAGATACAGCCTTTTAAAGGTAGGGCAGACAGACAGATGGCGTAGGCGTAGGTTCCGTACTGGAACCCTATTACTAATAGGGTTCCAGTACGGAACCGTTAAAAACAGTTCTGAGATATAAAGTTTACCATGTTATTGAGTAGAAGAAAATAGTGTAAAATCGTGTTAATCCACTATTCTCTTTAACTTGAATTCAATGCAAATCAAATGGAGGTATTGTACATGTTAGTTTTCCAACGGTTTCAGAGGATAGTATAATTTCACAAGGAATATGATCTCCCGGATTTGAAAATGCAATTTCTGTTGACCCAAACACAATTTAAATTTTTCCAGGCATGAAACTGCAGCCATTTAAAAAATATATTTTGACCAATTCGTTTTGAGTATCATTTATACTTGTTATAATTGCATCAGACTATCTACAGTAGCAAAAACATTCTGTAGTTTTCTTGTTTAATGAATTAGGAAGGAGGGTTGCCTATTTCGTAAAATGGGTAATATTTTGTTTTCTTCATAGGCGCGATGTAACAATATTATACACCCGGAAGGTATGGAAATAAGGACGGCTAATGAATTTATATGTTGAAACGCTGAAGTTTCTGAAATCGTTTCGGGTTTTGCGTTACGTTTATGTATTATTATTATTATATAATATATATATGTTAATGTCAGTGAACGAAATCGGAATCCAATCAATGAGAACTTTGCGGAAAATCGAGACAGTCAACTAGATAAAATGAAACAGAGACAATGTTTAAACTTTTCAATCTTGTGATTGAAACGAATCCAAGACGACATCTTATTTTGTAAAGGGCTCAGACTTCAGAGTATAAATAATTGTTGATCTGATTTTTCACATTGCTTGTATAGGCGCACGTCGTGGTAAGACAAGTGTAATTAAAAGTACCTCAGGAAAACACGTTTCTTTGTTAAAACTTTTTATAAACAAAACTTCCCTCAAGAAAGTCACTAAAAAGGGGAAAATAATAAAATGTTGAGGTCGACGCCAATTTAATAAAAGTAGATAGGTTATGATATTATATAAACAATTTTATATAGTAATCAAATTGGCGCCGTCCTCAAAATTTTATTATTTTCCTCTTTTTAGTGTTTTTTTTTATAAAAGTTTTTATTTTTGCACGTTAATAATCGACTTGGTGTCTTGATATTTGATTATTAAAGTCGCTTAAAAAAAGAATCAAATTAGGTACCTACCTTACTTCACTAATAATAAAAACCGACCAGGTAACCAAGTATGAGTCGGACTAAACAGTTTATTATGTTTAACAGTTTTGACGTTTACATTAAACGGGACCCTCGATGCGCGAGTCCAACCCGCACTTGACCGGTTTTTTTTAGATATTTTTGGAAAGAAAACTTAAAATAGAAGCTGAGCTTTAGGAGTTATCAATTTTTTGTGTTAACTCGTCATTTAGCTATATTGGATATATCGGTTTATGCACCAAAGCTCCTCAAATGTTATACTTTTGTAAACATTATTTGAATTTAAAGCTCAGAAGCTTCGGCTTCGACCACCTTAGATTTGGCCAGAAATTAAACCTTCCGCAAAACAATCGGCTTCGGCCAAAATCAAGCCAAAGGTTTTGCCGAAGCCGAATGGTGAATTTGTCGAATAATTGTGCTTGTGTTATATTTTATGCCAGCAAAGAATAAAATAATATTAAAGATATAGATATTACAGCTATGGCCAGTTTTGTGTGTTTTATTTATTAAAGTAATATTAAAGATAGTTACTTCTTACCACAACAGTTTTATTAGTGGATGGTACATTTCGAAAGCTACGCATTCATCTTCAGCAAACACTTTACACGTATAGTGTTTGCTGAAGATGAAAGCATAGCTTTCGAAATGTACATCCATTAATAAAACTGTTGTGGTAAGAAGTAACTATCTTTAATTTTATTTTTATTCCAACCACAGTGCTCATATATTTTACCAGCAAAGAATATTAAAAAAATACAAGCAATGAAAAAAATACTTTACTTAAAATATGCAATTATTGCATTCAGCTTACAATAATCAGTATTTTCTCTCGCTTTTTTAGCATTATAATTTATACAATACCTTCGGCTTCGAACAAAGCTGAAGTTTGCCTTTGGTTAAAAAACTAGCCTTCGGTCGGACTCGAATGATCAACGTCTGAAAAATTACAACAATAGTTAAGCGTTGAAAACAACTGCAACTATTTTCAACATTAGCCATAACATATATACATATGTACTTGCACTCGGCCATATCCGTGTCTACAGGTGCGTACGATGCCAGCTTATTTTTTCAGAAGGATATTTTATCCTTTTAAATCTCGACCCACCCCAATAACTTTATATGTATCCAACTATACCTAGGTGTGGTTTTATATAATATAATATATGCCCCTATATATAATATGTCGGTATATGTAGCCTCTAAAAACCACGACTATATATGATTTTTACGTTTTCTCGCATCGGAAAACTTGTGGGCATTAATAAATCAACGTATTTGTTTGCCGTAAAAATATTATCTGATCTGTCAGATTATTTGCGTATCATTTTTTATGCCAAGAAACAGAAAAACTGGTTTTATATACAGGTGAATAAATATTGTATTTTCATTCTGTAGAATAGGTACTATTAATAATAATGTTAAGAGCGCAATTAATATCAAATTTCAATTAACAAGCACAATTATTTCACAACAATTTTTTAACAGTTATGTAATAAATGTGAGATTATAATGACCACGTAATACGAATTCAATTCCATTGCCGGGACTCGAACCCGAAACTCTCATATTTGAATCTGGTAGTTTTGGTGTCGAAGTCCCGATAGTTGAATTTAATTTTTTCGTGTTTAGAGCAACATAATATAATTCACTAATGAAAGTGAATTTGTATTGTGGAAAGGGGTTTAGTTGTAAACATATTTTATTTTTATAGGCTAACATTTATTGTTATCCACAAGTTATTCAAATTCCTTATTTAGTTACTGAATACATCAACTTAAAACCTATGTAAAATTGTTCTCCGCGAATCACTCGACTCTACCTATTCGAAACAATCTAGGTAGATATATTATTAAACCTCTGCCATCAGAAGTTTGCAAATACATGTCCTCCTACATTTCTAAACCGATTGTAATTACTAATTGTTGAGATGTCCAATGTTTTTAGCCCACCGTGCAGATTTTCGACTAATTGGCCAGAATTTTAAGAAAAAGTTAGGTGACTTTCTATGCATATCAGTGTATATTCGCCAGTATTCAGGAATCTTCAGGAGTTTTTGCGTCGAGGAAAAAATTAGGTTAAACACTGTTATTAACTTATTAGGTACCTATTTTTATTTTTTTTTTGAAGCGACGAATCTTCGAAAGACTTCGCGTACGTCGTACCAGACGAAAGTCGGTCTTAGATTAAGCAGGAAATACCAAAGTGAAAGATTACTCCATAAAAACAATGGAATGAATGAATGAATGAATGAATTGTGAATTATAGACGCTCGACAACAGAGGTCATTAGCGTCTGTAAAGATACAAAGTGTAAACAAAACAAAAGTAAAAACAATAAAATAAAAGCAACAATCACAAAGTTGACACACAATAAAATAAAATCGTTATAAGCTACAAATAAAATGTGTCATATAATATACAGAAAGATATAAAGAAAAAACCATAAAGGCTGTAAATGAGCCTAAATGTATATAAATAAATAAAATTAAATAAACCGGTCAAGACCGGTTTCTTTTAAAAATCGAAACAGCAGATCGACATTGTCAGGATCATTTCCTAAAACAATCGACAGATCACCTGACAATCCGATCTGCTGTCGTGTGTCCCTAAACTGGACACACTCCATTAAAATGTGCGAGACGGTAACACGAGTGTCACACGTCTCACAAAGGGGCGGGTCCTCCCGAGCCATTAAAAAGCCATGGGTTAAGTCTACAGTGACCGATGCGTAGCCGTGTAAGAACCACTTCCTCCCACCTGGAGGGACGGCAAGATGTGAGCCATGGGTCAACTGTAGATTTTATAGCTCTTAACTTATTCTCCTCGACAGCACTCCATTCATTTTTCCAGAGCTGCTGCACGGCTGAAATCAGTACGTTCTTAAGGTCATCACCGATAACGCAAAACACGCTCTGACCGTTATTTGCAGCGTCTTTAGCTGCAGTGTCAGCTAATTCATTGCCAGCGATTCCCATGTGGCCGGGAACCCAACAAAACCGGACAGTGGTTCCACCTCTTTTCAACGAGTACAATTTGTCCTGGATTAAGCAAATAAGAGGGTGGCTGGGATAGGAACGCTGCAATGCCTGTAGAGCACTCAAAGAGTCGCTGCAAATAACATATTTGTGCGGACCGTGCACATGTCTCAAAGCCTGCAAAATTGCATATAACTCTGCAGTAAAAATACTGCACTCTTGAGACAACCTGTATCCAAAACTGTCGTTATCGGTGACGAACGCGCAACCAACTCGGTCGAGAGACTTCGAACCATCCGTGTAAACGGAACGGTAGTCTCGATTCCGATCCAGCCATGCCAGGAAAAGCTGGCGATAGAGCTCTGGAGTTGTTGTATTTCGAGGATGAATGGAAAGTGACATGTCGATGACGGGCTCAGGAATTAGCCACGGGGGCACAGAATTACGGCCGACTTTAAGAGTTCTAGGAAGCGCCAACGTGAAGTTCATCTAGGAGAAGAGTCAACCTGATACCGAGAGGACGTGTTGCATTTCTTCTCCGTCTATACAGAGAAGAAAACCGAGGTTGAAATACGCAACTGTAAGTTGGGTGATCAGGTTGACTACGGAGCTTAGAGACGTAGGATAGCATATTGCGTTTCCGCCGGATGTTCAGCGGAGGCTCTCCGCATTCAGCGGCAATGCTAACAACAGGACTGGATCGGAACGCTCCGGTTGACAAACGTATTCCGGCGTGATGAACAGCGTTTAACGTCCTAATGTACGACTCACGCGCCGAGTCGTACACAATGCTACCGTAATCCAATTTAGACCGTACGACTGCACGGTAAATACGCAGCAAAACAGTACGGTCTGCACCCCACGTGGTGCTGGATAAAATTTTTAAAATATTAAGGGAAGACATCGACTTCCTCTTTAAAATATTAAAATGAGCCTTCCAATTTAGCGACCGGTCAAACGTAAGTCCTAAAAATCGGGCAGTATCTTGCACAGATATGAGCGTATTATAAAGATATAAGAATGGTTCCTGATAACAACTACGAATGCGGCAAAAGTGCACACACTGGGTTTTCCCAACGGAAAATTTAAACCCATTGTTAGTTGTCCAGTTCTGGATGCTATTAATGGCCAACTGCAAATGACGTTGTGCAGTACGAATGTACTTTGACGAGCAGTAGATCGCCAAGTCGTCAACATAGAGCGATGACTCTACAGACGATGGAATGCTGTCAATTATGCCATTAATAGCGATGGAAAATAAGGTGACGCTAAGAACCGAACCCTGTGGAACACCATTCTCCTGTGCAAAGACACTAGACAAAGTGTTGCCGATACGGACTTGGAAGTAACGCTCCAATAAAAAATTATTAATAAAATTCCCAAGATGTCCTCTAATACCCCAATTGTGTAATGTTCGGAGTATCCCGTACCGCCATGTAGTGTCGTAAGCCTTTTCTAGGTCGAAAAAGACCGCTATCAAGTGCTGTTTGTTAAGAAAGGCGTCCTGTATTGCGGACTCCAGCCTGACTAAATGATCAATCGTCGAACGGTGCTTCCGAAAGCCACACTGGGCATTCGTGATCAATCGTCTGGATTCAAGAATCCAAACCAATCGTCGGTTGATCATACGTTCGAGGAGTTTTGATAAACAGCTAGTCAGTGAGACAGGACGATAACTTGATGCTTGTTTCCGGTCTTTACCGGGCTTCAACAACGGCACTACAATGGAATTACACCAAGCGGTAGGAAACGTATTGGTGTACCAGATTAAATTAAACATCTTGAGAAGGAATATCAGATCCGGAGGGAGGTAGCTTTTTCAAAAATTGGTAATGAATATCGTCAGATCCTGGAGAAGTATCATGGCAATCATGCAAACTCGACTGCAGTTCCCACGAGAAGAAAGGTGCGTTGTAGTTCTCCTCATTTTCTGAGGAAAAGTTTAATGCAACTTGTTCTGCTTGATTTTTCTGAGCAGAAAAATTCTCGAGATAGTTAGCGGAACTTGAAACTTTTGCATAGCATGAACCCATGTGATCGGCGACTTCATCAGGCGACGTAATTATGTCATTTCCCATTACCAATCCAGAAATATAATTAAAACTCTGTTTTCCAGAGATCCTCCGAATTTTCTCCCACACCTCGCGAGCGGGAGTACAACTTCTTACAGTGGAAACAAACTCACTCCATGACTGCTTCTTACTCTCTGCTATGATTCGTCTGGCAATGGAACGCTTTTGCATGAAAATTACACGATTTTCATCTGTCATATTATTTTTGAAACGACGGAGAGCCTTTCGACGTTCACGGATAGCATCCCGACAAGCCTGATTCCACCAGGGAACAGGCACACGTCGCGGTGTTGTTGACGTGCGCGGGACTGCAGCTAAAGCCGCCTCGATGACCGCATCCGTGAAATGCTCCACAGCAGCATCGACATTGCCAAAGTTCATTTCGCCGACATTTAGCACTTTTTGAAAGTGTGACCAATTGGCTTCTTTTATTATCCACTTAGGAGAGCGACTTTCATCCACATGGAATGAAAAAAGCCGACAAATGATAGGAAAATGGTCACTGCTACAAAGATCGGCATTTACTTCCCATTCACAGGATGGGGCGATAGAAGAAGAGCAGAGAGTAAGATCGATAGCTGAAAATGTCCCATTAGCTGCCGAGAAATGTGTATTGGAACCTGTGTTCAATACGACCAAGTTTTTATTCAGAATCAACGTCTCCATTAGCCTTCCACGAGCATCCACACGATTTGAACCCCAAGTGGGATTGTGAGCATTAAAATCTCCCATGATGATAAAGGGGCGTGGAAGTTGATCTATAACAGATGCAATGGTTGCAAGTGTCGGTTGTTCTGATGGAGGAATGTATATTGAACACAAAGTTACCGGATTCGGCGCATAAAGTCTGACAGCGATGACCTGCAAGTCAGATTGTAATGGGACATTTTCGGAAAACACATTGTTTCGGACTAAAACTGCCACTCCGCCACTGGCATGTTCAACGAATGGTTTATCTTTACGATAAATCGTAAAACCACGAAGAACTGGAGTGTTTATATCTTTCAAATGTGTTTCCTGTAAACTAATAGCAGTAGCATTATGGTCGTTAAGGAGGAGTTTTAATTCACTGAAATGAATATAAAAACCGTTCATGTTCCACTGTAAGAAATTGAATGTGATAATTAGTAAAAAAGGAACTACCTCGTTTTTTTCCTCGCTGCATCAGACCGATGATGGGGAGGTCTGCTAATATCTTCGTCCATTGCAGAGTCTGCACTGCTGCTATGGTCGACGCGAGTACGTGTAATAGTCATTTTATGACTATTATCCCGGTTCAAGATAATCTTAGTTTTCTTGACCGGAGTCTGCTTGACTCTTTTCAACAAGAGATTTGTCAGGTGATTTCGCCTTTTTAACTGGCGATCGTCGATCTACTATCTGGACTTATTTTGCTTTTACTTTTATTTTGTCTTTTTGGCCTACAGTTTTGGAAGGCTGGGGAAATTTCGGTTTGTGTAGACATGTCACATGTCTGTGTTGACATGTCTACTTTGATGATAGGAACGGCAGCAATGGTTGCGAAAGGAACGTGTAAAAGAAGGGACAGATTCTCTATACTTGCGCTTGGCCTCTGCAAAAGAAATTTTTTCAGTTGTTCTTATTTCCTGGATCTTGAACTCCACTTTGTATTGTGGACATTCTCTAGATCTTGCAGAGTGGATTCTGTTGCAATTAACGCAATGCGACACCCTTTTGCACGGAATATCCTCATGCAAAGGTTGGCCGCAATTGTCACAGAGACTGGGAAAGCTACAATTATTCTGCGAATGTCCAAACTTTTGACATTTGTAACAGCGCAAGGGAGATGGTATATATTGACGTACTTTCAAAGAATAGAATGCTGCTTTTATTGATGGCGGAGGCTGCGGTGTACAGAACGTAAGAATATGAGACGGTGTAGGTACTAACTGACCATCTCTACGTGCGTGAATCCTATATACGTCTGTAACACCTTGATCTTTAAGTTCCTCTTTTATTGTTTCAACTGTACAATTAAGAAGATCGAAACAATAAATTATGCCTTTCGAGAAAGTTAAGCTGCTTATGCAGTTCTACATTTACTGGTACGTCTGTGCACATGTCCACACCTTTTATATTTTTACATGCCATTACCTTTTCAGCTTGACGCTGCGAAGATGTTTCGATTAATAAAGATCCATCACGCAACTTTTTTACACTCGGAAAAGTTCCAAACAAGCCATCAAGATGTTTATTAATGTAAAAGGGACTGTCGCCGTTGAAATTTCCAGTTATTTTACTCATTAATCAAGTATCTGTTACATGGAGTAACATTTGCCGGGTCATTACCAAATAATATAGTTCAAATCCTTCATCTTTACGCCCTCTCTTAGAGGGAGGGCTAGTTTAAAGGGGGAAAATTTTCCATAATAATTGTATGATATTCATCAAACGTGCTCCCCACCCACCACGGAGCCCAACAAGGGGACGATGACCGCAAACCGGTACAGAGCGCCAGGGCTACACGTTGATATAGTCAGCTCAAGAGACGGCGCCACTCCATCCAAAGACACTGGCTCACCCCGCCGGAATACTAAATATCCACGACGTTAGCCGATTGACTAGACTGGGTTAGGTCTAGCCGCCCGTTTACAGCGAAGCGGAGGCCAAAGCAGTGTGTTGGTGCACCCAGGCGAACCTCAACTGCCAGGATCCTCTTTTCCGCCTTACGGGTCACCGCGCACGGCAAACACGCAGGTGTACTATTAGGGACTACTACAAACAAAGGACAGCAACAAAAGTGTACCCATAACGGAGGGACAAGACCGCTAACAACAACAAAAAGACGGAGAGAAACTGAAGAAGAAAAAATAAAAGTTGCGACTGTCCTTCCTTCATAATAGTCCCTAAATGAATCACCCAGCCGGGTACACAACCGACTGGTGCGTGCTCGGGTTTCCCTGGGTTCGCCAATTCCCAAAGAACATTGTAATGCAATTGCGATAAACAACGACATTCCAATGTTCCCCCTGGGGGCACGAAAGTCGGTCTTAGATTAAGCAGGAAATACCAAAGTGAAAGATTACTTCATAAAAACAATGGAGCCTTCGAAATACAACTATATATTGTGTTTTAAAGACCACCAACAGCTAAGGTTATTTGGGCCTAGCACCAATTCATATTTTCAATTCATTATTTTTTTTAATAATAAATTGAAATTCCAATTGACACTTTTACCAGCTCTCGGGCTAGAACCCGGGAACTGGGGACTTGTAATAGAGGAGCCATAGCAACGCCATGTACAACTATATAATTAATCAATAATTTAAATGTAGAATTTTATGTCCTGATACTTTTATTTGAAGGTTTTCTTCCTAAAATAATTAGGGAAGCAAGAAAGTACGATTTAGCATGTTAAAAGTCCTATGATCGGCAGCCGCGGATACTATACTGCATACAGGTGCTTCAGTACAGTAGGAAATTTTAATAACGCGCTTATTCTCTTACCAATGAAGGGGGAGGGTAAAGATGTGTTGTCAGTTATTTTATGCCATTTAGAAAATTAATTCGATTTCCAGAATTCTAGCAAAATAGGACAACCAGTCATACCGCTAGACTCTAGAGTATCCATATCAGCTTTGAAAGCGCTCTTTCCGAACCATATCATTTTCAGAAAATTAACCTGCAAATCCCCAGATTTAACGGAGGGCGATTCTTTTCTTTGAGATTATCTTGACTGTAGAAACCAAGGTCTTGATCGTTCGCACAATATCCGTGCACTGAATTTAAAAATTCGAGAATAATTTGCGAGAATTTCACTGGATATGCTAAGACACGTAATTGCTTAAAGGAAAATTTCGGTGGTCGGAAACGGACAACGGAGGTCATTTGTCAAGCAATATCTAAGCAAAATTATATAAAAATAAAAAGGTATTTAATCGTTGCGTTTTGAAATTTTCTGGTTCTTCTGGCGCAGCCTGTATATAAAGTATAGAGTGGATGATTAAATAGTTTAAAAGATGCACTGCAGGCAGGTAAATATATCTGTAGCGTGTAGTAAGCGTCTGTATAATTAAGTTTCCACCGTAAAATTCAAACTCACTTCACTCCAATGTGATCTGAATTGAATTTATTGATCGGCAAATGATGCAAGAAGAATAGATCTCAATATAAAACTTTTCATTTTCAAATTTTTTTCTGCGCATGTGCCCAATTTCGCCATGTTTTTCAGAGACTTGTCATATTGACAGATGGCAATTGATTGATTTTGAAAAAAGTAAATAGTTATTAAATAAGCAATATTATCTAAAAAAGTGGTACAACACCCTAGAAAAATATCTTGAGTACTTTTGAAGATAAAATTTTTTCCGATAAACAATTTATGATAGGTAGGATTCTACCCTCTCAACCAATTTTCGTTTACTTCCACCAGTTTTCTGGCCATGGCACTTCTACCACCGTCTCAATTTAGCACGAGTATGTTCTTCCACTGTTTTGTGCACTAATTTTAGCACCGTCAGTAACATTTCATCTAAATTAACATTGAAAACCTTTCCTGGGCTAGTCATTGCCTCCAAAACCGACGCGTACGAAACTTTTGAAAGCTGTGATCATAACCATGGCGACGGCGCTTGCTAGTAACTACTTGTGAAAAGGTCTATTGTAGTGCAATATTTAGAACTATTGAATATATGCATTTCATTTATATATTACTTATATAAAATACTTCATATAGTTCATGTTTTATAGGATGTCGGATTTGGAAGAAATCAATCGAAATGTACTCAAGTCATAAATCCTACTCATACTAGCCTTTACCCGTGGATTCGCTCGAATCAATGTATGTTTTGACAGGAACCTTTCACACCTGATTTAGCAGACGTAGGGGAAAGCGGGATAATGGAGATCGGCAGGTAATGGAAGTTGTAAAGTTAAGCTTTCATAATCCTAGCTTAAATTTTAATGATAAAACAGTTTCCTATTATTTCACATTTGTCAAAATATTATGTACAGTGATACATTTTTAGAGTGTTCGGTCTCCAAGTCACTATATGAATATTATGAAATATTAGAAATACCTTGTATTATGTCCGTCTTGTGACTTCTTATGATTTAACACGACCCGTTTCAGCAACGAGTTGCCATCTTCAGGTGTGGTTAATTATTTTTTTAAAAACACACATTGAGTATTCGTAACACTGTGTATTATGTCGTGGTTTGTGAAGTACTGATTTAAATTTAAATCAGTACTTCACAAACCACGACATAATACACAGTGCGCATCATAATATTATATAGTGTTACGAATACTCAATGTGTGTTGTATAAAAAATTAACCACACCTGAAGATGGCAACTCGTTGCTGAAACGCGTCGTGTTAAATCACAAGAAGTCACAAGACGGACATAATACAAGGTGTTTCTAATACTTCATAATATTAATTTTCTTAGTGGTGTTTCTCAAAGCTCTGTATTGTATTTCTATCAAGATAGATTGGCACTAGATATAGTTCTTTACGCTTAAATAGTTTAAACGAAAACAACTTAAATTTTTTTCGGTTATGACGGTCGTTGATGAAATATGGTGGGGTAATGGCAATCAAGTGACAGCCATTGACTTCGTGTGGGGTTTGTATTTGCTATGAGTGCAACGGTGTAGATTCTTCAACTGCTAATATGTGTGTAACCTCTGCACCACGATGGAGAAAGGTAAAGCCAAAAGTCGATATAGATAATAATTTGCATTTTGTGTTCCAACAATGTAGTTTTTTATGGTAAAGTTTGTCTCTTTGTTTTTTAAAACTTCTAACCTTTCACGAAATTATAATCACCGTGCTAAGGAATTGCGGAATTGTTACTTTGATGGCACATGGTAGGATTTATCGCCGGTTAAAGTCTTACAGAAGAATTACTGGACACCCTGTATAAAATGCGTTAAGTTACCCTTGACATCTTGCAGTCAATGACTAAATTACTATTATTACTTCAGTCAATGACTGACTTGTCAGGGATAACATTCTTGCGGCTTGACAGAAAATCTTATCTTAACCCGATTGTGGCAGGATAAAACGCAGAGATTTCGGTTAAACATACTTGAAAAACTTTTTAACAAAAAAAAACTCCTTCAAAAAGGCACTTAAAAGAGGAAAATAATGAAATTTTGAGGTCTGTACCAATTAAAATATAAAGTTAGTTAAAAAGAAGATATTAATCACTATACTATACTTTTTAACCGACTTCATATTTTAATTGGCACAGACTTCAAAATTTCATTATTTTCCTCCTTTTAGTGCCTTTTTGAAGGAGGTTTTTTTTTTGTTAAAAAGTTTTTTATTTTTTACTTTTTAGTGTCAAA
>JBDIXK010000219.1:0-14285 GCA_039654895.1 Mongoloraphidia duomilia
TCGGACTCTCACAAAACGTTGACGTGGGGTAATCATAAACTCGAAAAGTAATATTTATTCAATGTGCCTTCGATATATTATATTTTTTTGAAACTATTAAGAGTGATGAAAACTGTGCCCTTTTTGTAAGAGAGATAGACACTAAAGTGTGCAAAAGAGTATTTTTTCAAACAGAAACATTTTTTTGAGTTTGTAAGAAAGACGATTTGTTTTTTTAAGAAACGCGATAATATTAAAAAAAGACAATTTTTTTTAATAAAGACAATAATAATTTTATTTTTTAACATTTCAGTTTCACAATGAATTGCGCGTGTGAAGTATGCTTGGATTATTTGATTCACCCGAGCG
Source organism: Mongoloraphidia duomilia (assembly GCA_039654895.1). Lineage (NCBI taxonomy): Eukaryota > Metazoa > Arthropoda > Insecta > Raphidioptera > Raphidiidae > Mongoloraphidia > Mongoloraphidia duomilia. The sequence continues at coordinate 349 of JBDIXK010000219.1, forward strand.
TATGTGAAAACGGACACAACATTTGTAAAAACTGTGACACGAAGACTGAGCGTTGTCCTTTCTGCAGATCGCCGAAACGCCGGTCGAATCGACAGCTGCAGTCGATCATGGAGAAGTTGACAAACGTGAAATGTCTTCACAAGGAGTGCGTTGTTATCGGCCGTCTGTTCACAATGGATGATCATCTGCGCCATTGCGAATTCCAACCCGTCAACTGTCCGAAAAAGGGCTGCAGATGGTATGACAAATACAATGCGTTGGCCGATCACGTCGTCGTCAATCATAAGAACGCGACGAAATCTAGACACAATCTGCAACATGACGGTTATTTCACGTACTGTAACATAACGTTATAGGACCCCTGGTTAGCGCATCGTAACATTATTATAAAAAGCCGATCTTAGCGGTCGAACGGTCGAAGTAAGTTCGGTTGGACCAGCTGTAGACATCTACGTCACAGCTGGTATTTAAACGTTAGATTGCCGCACTTTTGAAATAGAATACTTCAGATTTGATAACTGTTCAGTGCGCGGGAAGTTTGTGTTTTTTTTTGTAGAAGTAAGCATAAAACAGTCACGAAGGCCAGTCCTCTGAATGTTAAATTTTTCTATTTTTTTTAGTTAATCACTTTTTGTTCGTTTCAGAGGCTTCCTATTGTATGAAAATATTGTGTATTTTCTAATTATTAATGTTCATTAAAAAATAAAAAACATATTAAGAAAGAAAATAAATTAAGTTTTTTCTGTTGATATATATAAATTTTTTCCTTGTACCTACCCTGGTAAACCCCTAGACTTTTTGAAGCCATTAAAATTCCTTTTTTTTGTAGTCACAGGGCCAGCGGTAGCGTTACAGTACGTGAAAAAATATTTCGTTCATGTCGACGTCGACTTGACGTCGAACGACGATTTCGTGTTTAGATTTCGTTTCGTGAACGACGCCGACTTTTTGAAGAAGAGGGTGATCGTTCTGATTGTCGATACGGCAGCGTGCGCTTCTAGACGTTACGTAGAATATTTAGAAGTGCGCGTTCGTCGGCATCTGTATCACGCGTACTTCGAGGAGGAGCGCGAACTGAGAATATGCTTGTAGCAATTATTGTGAGCGTGTCTGCGGGTTCTCTGTGGTTTGTCAAAACGCATGAGGTCTGAACCTGATTGGTCAATCGGACTGGGATGAGGCAGACGGGAGACGTAGAGAGTCTAAGATGATAAGCACTGCGTGGCAACAGGGAACAAGGGAACCGCTTACACAGAGAGTCTAGAATACAGATTGAACGGTTGCAGATGTGCTGTATAGTATGGACCAATAAATGCTCTTGAAATTTGAATTTGACTTATTTTGATTTTTTATTATTAACATTCCGACCCTACCCTAACAATATATATATATGAAAACATTTTCCCATTTCTTCTTCAGTTGTCTGTGAAGTGTCTAGAAAAAAATAAGAGCGCACTATGAAATTGGTGCAGCAATGATTTACTCTATTTGGATTTGGAATGCTTGAACAGTCCTTCGTTGAAAACTTTACCGCCGCCGCTGTCGCCCGCGAACGATGATTGTAAAATAGCTGCGCACACGAACGTGAAATTTTCAAACAATTGCGCATGCAAGAATGTACGCAAACTGCAAAAATACGTAAACGAATCATACGCAGCTGCAGTGTAAACATCGTGGTGGAGGGGAGAACGATGCGGTAGTATATATTGCAAAGCCGTCTCTTTAAACAATTCAGTCTTTGCTAAAAAACAATGAGCGTAAGCAGCAACGCTATGAGCGATAACGACGGTGACGAGTGGTGTGTCGGAGTTGTGCCCGTGAAATCGTCCGAGATTACTCTAGAAGAAATAGTCGGCGTAGAGCTGTTCAATCAGAGCAGACGTTTTGATAGTCTCTCTACAGACAATAAACAAAAATTAGAAGAGTGGGGATTTCGCTTCAACGAAAATAACGCGGTACAAAAAACGCCCTTTCCTTGGGAGCAGGGCATGAGATTTTTTAAAACGGATCCTCCCCCAGGGGGAACATTGGAATGTCGTTGTTGAGTTATCGCAATTGCATTACAATGTTCTTTGGGACTTGGCGACCCAGGGGCCCCAGCCCGCACCAGTCGGTTGTGTATCCGACTGGGTGATTTATTTAGGGACTATTATGAAGGAAGGACAGTCGCAACTTTTTTTTTTCTTCTTCTGTTCTTCCCTCTTTTTTGTTGTTGTTAGCGGTCTTGTCCCTCCGTTATGGGTACACTTGTGTTGCTGTCCTTTGTTTGTAGTAGTCCCTAATAGTACACCTGCGTGTTTGCCGTGCGCGGTGACCCGTAAGGCGGAAAAGAGGATCCTGGCAGTTGAGGTTTGCCTGAGTGGATCAACACACTGCTTTGGCCTCCGCTTCGCTGTAAACGGGCGGCTAGACCTAACCCAGTCTAGTCAATCGGCTAACGTCGTGAATATTTAGTATCCCGGCGGGGTGAGCCAGTGTCTTTTGATGGAGTGGCGCCGTCTTTGGAGCTGACTATATCCCTGTGTAGCCCTGGCGCTCTGTACCGGTTTGCGGTCATCGTCCCCTTGTTGGGCTCCGTGGTGGGCGGGGAGCACGGGTGATGAATACTATATATATATACTATGAGCAATTTTCCTCCTCTATCTAGCCCTCCCTCTAAGAGAGGGCGTAATGATGAAAATCTTAATTTATTATTTGGCAACGACTCAAGGACGATAACTCCTTGCAATCGGTATTTGTTGATGCGTAAAGTCGACGGCAATTTTAACAACGATAGTCCTTTTTATATTTCCAAACACCTTACTGGCTTATATGGAACTTTAAAATGTGTGAAAAAATTGCGTGATGGTACTTTACTGATCGAAACTTCGTCACCGCAGCAAGCTGAAAAAATTTTAACATCTACTAGCATCAAAGGAATTGATATGATTACTGACGTACCAGTAAAGGTCGAAGTACATAAGCAGCTTAATTTCTCAAAAGGCATTATTTATTGTTTTGATCTGCTTAACTGTACTGTCGAAACAATAAAAGAAGAACTCAAAGATCAGGGCGTTACAGACGTTTACAGAATTCACGCTCGTAGAGACGGTCAATTAGTACCTACACCGTCCCATATTCTAACGTTCTGTACACCACAACCTCCATCTTCAATTCAAGCAGCCTTCTATTTATTAAAAGTACGTCAGTACATACCATCTCCATTACGTTGTTATAAATGTCAAAAGTTTGGACATTCACAGAACAACTGTAGCTTTGCCAGTCTCTGTGACAATTGCGGTCAACCTGTACACGAAGATATTCCATGCAAAAGGGTGTCACATTGCGTTAATTGCGACGGGACTCACTCTGCAAGATCTAGAGAATGTCCACAATACAAAGTGGAGTTCAAGATCCAAGAAATAAGAACTACTGAAAAAATTTCTTTTGCAGAGGCCAAGCGCAAATATCGCGAAACTGTTCCTTCTTTCACACGTTCCTTTGCAACCATTGCTGCCGTCCCTGTCGTTAAAGTAGACATGTCAACCCAGACATGTGACATGTCTACACAAACCGAAAATTCTCCATCGATATCTAAAGTTGTTGCCAAAAAAGTTATCAAAAATAAAAGTAAGAAAAGTTCAGCTAGTAGATCGAGGTCGCCAGTTAAAAAGGCGACTTCACCAGTCAAGTCTCTTGTTGAAAAGAGTAAACAATCTCCGGTAAAGAAAACTAAGGTGATCTTAAACCGGGATAATAGTCACACAATGACTATAACCAAAACTCGCATCGACCATAGCAGCAGTGCAGACTCTGCTATGGACGAAGACATCGCGCGACCTCCTCATCACCGTAGTGACGTGATGAGGAATAAAACGAGGTAGCTTTTATCTTCTTTATCTTAAAAATTCAATTTCTTACAGTGGAACATGAACGGTTTTTATATTCATTTCAGTGAATTGAAACTCCTCCTTAACGACCATAATGCTACTGCTATCAGTTTACAGGAAACACATTTGAAAGACACCAACACTCCGGTTCTTCGTGGTTTTACGATTTATCGTAAAGATAAACCATTCGTTGAACGTGCCAGTGGCGGAGTGGCAGTTTTAGTTCGAAACAATGTGTTTTCCGAAAATGTCCCATTACAATCTGACTTACAGGTCATCGCTGTCAGACTTTATGCGCCGAATCCGGTAACTTTGTGTTCAATGTACATTCCTCCATCAGAACAACCGACACTTGCAACCATTGCGTCTGTTATAGACCAACTTCCACGCCCCTTTATCATCATGGGGGATTTTAATGCCCACAATCCCACTTGGGGTTCAAATCGTGTGGACGCTCGTGGAAGGCTAATGGAGACGTTGATTCTGAATAAAAACTTGGTCGTATTGAACACAGGTTCCAATACACATTTCTCGGCAGCTAATGGGACATTTTCAGCTATCGATCTTACTCTCTGCTCTTCTTCTATCGCCCCATCCTGTGAATGGGAAGTAAATGCCGATCTTTGTAGCAGTGACCATTTCCCAATCATTTGTCGGCTTCTTTCGTTCCATGTGGATGAAAGACGCTCCCCAAAGTGGATAATAAAAGAAGCCGATTGGTCACGGTTCCAAGAAGCGCTTGATATCGGCGAAATGAACTTTGGCAATGTTGATGCTGCTGTAGAGCATTTCACGGATGCGGTCATCGAGGCAGCTTTAGCTGCAGTCCCACGCACGTCAACAACACCGCGACGTGTGCCTGTTCCCTGGTGGAATCAGGCTTGTCGGGATGCCATCCGTGAACGTCGTAAAGCTCTCCGTAGCTTCAAAAATAATATGACGGATGAAAATCGTATTATTTTCATGCAAAAGCGTTCCATTGCCAGACGTATCATAGCAGAGAGTAAGAAGCAGTCATGGAGTGAGTTTGTTTCCACTGTAAGAAGTTCTACTCCCGCCCGCGAAGTATGGGAGAAAATTCGGAGGATCTCTGGCAAACAGAGTTTTAATTATATTTCTGGATTGGTAATGGGGAATGATATAATTACGGCGCCTGAAGAAGTCGCTGATCACATGGGTTCATGCTACGCAAAAGTCTCGAGTTCCGCAAACTACCTTGAGCGTTTTTCTGCTCAGAAAAATCAAGCAGAACAAGTTGCATTAAACTTTTCCTCCGAAAATGAGGAGAACTACAACGCACCTTTCTCCTCGTGGGAACTGCAATCGAGTTTGCATGATTGCCATGATACTTCTCCAGGATCCGACGATATTCATTACCAATTTTTGAAAAAGCTACCTCCTTCCGGATCGATATTCCTTCTCAAGATGTTTAATTTAATCTGGTACACCAATACGTTTCCTACCGCTTGGTGTAATTCTATTGTAGTGCCGTTGTTGAAGCCCGGTAAAGACCGGAAACAAGCATTAAGTTATCGTCCTGTCTCACTGACTAGCTGTTTATCAAAACTCCTCGAACGTATGATCAACCGACGATTGGTTTGGATTCTCGAATCCAGACGATTGATCACGAATGCCCAGTGTGGCTTTCGTAAGCAACGTTCAACTATAGATCATCTAGTCAGGTTAGAGTCCGCAATACAGGACGCTTTTCTTAACAAGCAGCACTTGGTAGCGGTCTTTTTCGACCTTGAAAAGGCTTACGACACTACATGGCGGTATGGAATACTCCGAACACTGCATAATTGGGGTATCAGAGGACATCTTGGGAATTTTATAAATAATTTTTTATTAGAGCGCTACTTTCAAGTCCGTATCGGCAACACTTTGTCTAGTGTCTTTGTACAGGAGAATGGTGTTCCACAGGGTTCGGTTCTTAGTGTCACCTTATTTTCCATCGCTATTAATGGCATAATTGACAGCATTCCGTCATCTGTAGAGTCATCGCTCTACGTTGACGACTTGGCGATCTACTGCTCGTCAAAGTACATTCGCACTGCACAACGTCACCTGCAGTTGGCCATTAATAGCATTCAAAACTGGACAACCAACAACGGGTTTAAATTTTCTGTGGGGAAAACCCAGTGTGTGCACTTTTGCCGCATTCGTAGTTGTTATCAAGAACCATTCTTATATCTATATGACACTTTGATTTCTGTACAAGACACTGCTCGATTTTTAGGACTCACTTTTGACCGGTCGTTGAATTGGAAGGCTCATTTTAATATTTTGAAGAGGAAGTCGATGTCTTCCCTGAATATTTTAAAAATTTTATCCAGTACCACGTGGGGTGCAGACCGTACGGTTTTGCTACGAATTTATCGTGCAGTCGTACGGTCTAAATTGGATTACGGTAGCATTGTGTACGACTCGGCGCGTGAGTCGTACATTAGGACGTTAAACGCTGTTCATCACGCCGGAATACGTTTGTCAACCGGAGCGTTTCGATCCAGTCCTGTTGTTAGCATTGCCGCTGAATGCGGAGAGCCTCCGCTGAACATCCGGCGGAAACGCAATATGCTATCCTACGTCTCTAAGTTCCGTAGTCAACCTGATCACCCAACTTACAGTTGCGTATTTCAACCTCGTTTTTCTTCTCTGTATAGACGGAGAAGAAATGCAACACGTCCTCTTGGTATCAGGTTGAATCTTCTTTTAGATGAACTTCACTTGGCACTTCCTAGAACTCTTAAAGTAGGCCGTAATTCTGTGCCCCCGTGGCTTATTCCTCAGCCCGTCATCGATATGTCACTTTCCATTCATCCTCGAAATACAACAACTCCAGAGCTCTATCGCCAGCTTTTCCTGGCATGGCTGGATCAGAATCGAGACTACCGTTCCGTTTACACGGATGGCTCGAAGTCTCTCAACCGAGTTGGTTGCGCGTTTGTCACCGATAACGCCAGTGTTGGATACAAGTTGTCTCAAGAGTGCAGTATTTTTACTGCAGAGTTATATGCAATTTTGCAGGCCTTGAGACATGTTCACGGTCCACACAAATATGTTATTTGCAGCGACTCTTTGAGTGCTCTTCAGGCATTGCAGCGTTCCTATCCCAGCCACCCTCTTATTTGTTTAATTCAGGACAAATTGTACTCTTTGAAAAGAGGTGGAACCACTGTCCGGTTTTGTTGGGTTCCCGGCCACATGGGAATTGCTGGCAATGAACTAGCTGACACTGCAGCTAAGGACGCTGCAAATAACGGTCAGAGTGTATTTTGCGTTATCGGTGACGATCTCAAGAGCGTACTGATTTCAGCCGTTCAGCAGCTCTGGAAGGATGAATGGAGTGCTGTCGATGAAAACAAATTAAAATTTATAAAATCTACAGTTGACCCATGGTTCACATCTTGCCGTCCCTCCAGGTGGGAGGAAGTGGTTCTTACACGGCTACGCATCGGTCACTGTAGACTAACCCATGGCTTTTTAATGGCTCGGGAGGACCCGCCCCTCTGTGAGACGTGTGACACTCGTGTTACCGTTTCGCATATTTTAATAGAGTGTGTCCAGTTTAGGGACACACGACAGCAGATCGGATTGTCAGGTGATCTGTCGGTTGTTTTAGGAAATGATCCTGACAATGTCGATCTGCTGTTTCGATTTTTAAAAGAAACCGGTCTTGACCGGTTTATTTGATTTTATTTATTTGTATACATTTAGGCCCTTTTACAGCCTAAATGGTTTTTTCTTTATATCACTACATTATTTTATATGACACATTGTATTTGTAGCTATTAGATTTTATTTTGTTGTATGTCAACTTTTGTTTTTGTATTGATTTTGCTTTGGTTTTATTGTTTTTGGTTTTCTTTTGTTTACTTTTTTATTTTTAGACGCTAATGACCCTGTTGTCGAGCGTCTATAATCTACAATTCAATTCAATTCAATTTAAAACGGATCCGCGTCAAGTGCGTTTTGTTTTGGACGACGGACGTATAGTTTTTGAAGCGTTTGTCGAAAATACACATCGTGTAAAAGCGTTCAATTTGCGAGTTAACGATAAAAGAGCACTCGAACAACTGTACGAAAAATTACAAAGTTATTTGAAGCGATTGTAACTTTTGAACGTCGACATAAACTTTCGCGAAGATATCAACAAGCTCGCGCATAAACTACAGCGAAATTTAACAATCGATAGCGGAGCGACCGGCCGTGTCAAGACGGATTTCGTCAAAACTTTTGGCAAGCGGGAGGAGGGACGGATAATTTCCGACGGCTTTCACATATAGTGAAAATCGACCACAAGAAAGCGAAGCAGTGTGCGAGATTCCGTTAAAAGATGAACGCCGCTCCGAATATATTCCGGTTTTACAACAGCGCGACGACGGAGGACGAGGGGAGAGTAGAGTTTCCGTTGGTGCGCGACGAAGAGTTCAGAACCGAAAATGTCACTGCTGCTGAATCGACAACGACGACGACTCCTTCGTTTCTGCCTGTCTCGGCGACGGCGTTAAACTCCGAAACAAAACTTTTGATGCAAAACATTTTTTTCATCGACGCGAAACGAAGTAAATACATAAACGTCAGTTGGCTGCCTTCTTCTTCTTCTTCGTCATCTTCTTTTCCCACTCGAGATTTTCAAGCGACGCTCGAACTGAGAAATGTGAAATCGACCAGCATATTTATCGATCAAATCGATTGGTGCGCGCTGTTGCTATTGAGCGACTATATTAACAAGTACTTTAACGACGACGCTCATCGACGATTTTATTCGGTGATTGGTGGAAACGTGGTGGGTCTGGAACCGGCTAAAAGTAACTACTTACGAATAATTCCTGCTGATCCTCCGAGAGGCATTCGATTTTGTTTATTTCGAGCTGTATTTTCAGGAGAACTTTCCGGTAAATTCCAGGGATACAATGTACGTCCGATCGTATGTTCGACACCAGTTTTAATACCCAAACCAGCAGCGCCCACAAGACTATGAACGTTGCCAGTTGACAAAAAATCACCACTAAAAGCTTCGATTGCTTTGACGTCGGCATCAAACTCCTCTTGTTTTACTTTCACGTTATGATAGTCCCCATCATGTTCACGCGCTATATAATCGTCACTATCCACAAGTTCACCGTTATTTAATTTATTAAAAGGACCAAGGTACTTATGACCTGGCCAATTCATTACAATAGCGATCAAATGCTATCCCCCCCTCTATTTATACCCTGTTTCCTACTCTAATCAGAATACTTCCAGCAAATTCTATACCGCCGTGCATATCTAATTTGCATAAGCAAACTATAAAATGGAAAAAAGTCCAAAGCTCGCCACCACCGCCGTAGACCGTTGTCTTTTACGAGGTAAGTTTCAGAAACGCAAAGTGGAAATTCCGCTTTGATTTCTGTGACTTACCTCGTAAAAGACTACGGCGGTGGTGGCGAGCTTTGGACAGCTGAATTTTTAACTGCCCTCCCTCACGAAGTCAAACCGAGCAAGAAACAGAAAAAAACCGTTTGATTTCTATAATTCTTTGTGGACATTTCTTATTTTATTCCTAAAAATATGCAATCAGCAGCCATTTTTGTTTATTTCTAAAAAAGAAAAAAATATTTTTAAGTTTTGTAATACGTCTTTTAATTAAGAAGTATTTTTTTTATCTTTTATAAACTTAAAACCTAATTCTTCAATACATAAGATTTAACATCATAAATGAAGATATTCTTTTTGTGACAATCCACCATTTATTCCTGTGGCCTTCATTTGTAAACAGTGACAGGCGCGGTAGAAAGACGCCTGCTAATAAAACAAGTCCAGAAATAATTGCCGCAATCAAAGCTCATATAGAAAGCTTTCCGACCATGGCCTCTCATTACTGCAGAACATCTACGAAACTGGATTATTTGGATTGCAATTTATCAATAGCAAAAATGTATGGCTTGTACGCTGAAGACTGTAAAAACAGGGACAAGGAATATGCATCTCAAATAACTTAGCGTCGCATATTTTGCAATAACCATAATTTATCATTCTTCAAACCCAAGAAAGATCAATGTTTAACATGTGCAAACTACTTCAAAACAAAGTCGGGTGACTTAGAAGAAGAATATCAATCTCACATTCGAAGGGATGAAGCAAATGCTGCAAAAAAATCAGATAAGGAGTGTGCGAAGAATGATGGTCGTTTTGTGTCATATTTGATTTGCAGAGCGTCTTGCAAATACCTTCGTCAATGTTTCACTAATGTATTACAGCAGGAAACTATGCGCGCACAATCTCACAATTCATAAGGCTGCTTCACAGAAAGCTCATTGCTACACATGGACCGAAATTAACGGCCAATGAGGAAGTTCAGAAATAGGCACGTGCCTGTTTCGATGTATACAAAATCTGCCAGAAAATATTACACAGATCAGTTTGTTCTCTGATGTAGTGGACAGAGCAGGCATTAGAAAGGTGGTGACGAATGGTGGGAATAAGTGTATAAATAATGGTGGATTAGAAATGGATTACATCGCGACATCTCAACGGACCCGAATGTCGAAACCGAGGATATAAAACTAAAATATTTAATAATATTTAAATAGTGAATTTGCGGACGTATGTGTTACTGATAAAATGTTCACTAGAGCACGGGAATTATATTCCTGTTATTTTGGTCATTTTTTGCAGTAAGTCCATGTTATGTTTAGGAAGCCAACAGCACTATTCTCGATGAGACTACTGGTGCATTCCTTGAAAAAACTGACCGAACAAATTCTGAATCCGACTACTCAGTCATAATAAAAGAAGCTAGAAAAGCTGGCGATAAATATAGGGTGAAATATATTGACCACACTTTCTTTAAAAAATATTTCTGACAAACATTTATGCGAGCATTAAACCAAGCAGAAAAACTGGTGATCCTTGTGTCACTGACATAAAAGCTTTGAAATATAGCAGTGGGGAATCATTGGAATATAAATTAAACTTTGATGATAGTTGGAGTCCTATTTCCCAACGTCAAAATTGTGTTCGATTTAACTTTAAACTATATCGATTATATGAACGATCTTTACCAATTACGGACAGAAAATTTAGAGATCTTGCAATGACCGAGATAAATTCTTGAAACTGAAGGATAACAAAAGGAAAATTACACCTCACTTCCAAGAATATTCCTGCTATTAAAAAGTATCCAGTTCCCCGAAAAGTACATGAAATAAGATCATTTTTAGACCTAACCGGTTATTTTAGAAAATTTATATATGGCATAAACGGGTTAATTTTTATAATAATTGATTTAACTAAAACAAAATAAATTTTTTGCGATTGCGCGTTTTTAAGTTCCAAAGCGAGGTCTATTTTTGCATCGAATGAAAAAGAATTTCAATAGTAATTGAAACGATGTCGAGATGGAACAAAAAATATATTTTGGCCGAAGATCGAGTGAATCAAAAAGAGAAGAAACGAAAGTCAAAAGATTGCATGGTGATGCGTTCAAAAGATGGGAAAATTCAGCACAATAAAAATCGTGATCAAAGGATAATGAAAAGTAGATGTATCCACAAAACACCAAATAAAAAACAAACTAACAGAACTCTACTATGTGGTGAGATATCAGAAGAAGCACGTAAGGCAGTATTTCAATATTTCTGGAATTTGCCACGCTGGAGTGCACGGAAATGTTATCTGAAAGGCTCGGTTTCTACAACAAACATACGTCGAAGAAGGAAAGACAAACACAGAGAAAAGTCGTAAGAAACAATCACATAACTGTTTTCTTCCGGTGGACGCAGACACAAAGGTTTTAGTTTGTAGAACCATGCTACTAAATACCTTAAATCTAGGAAGAGATACTTTTCAAAGATGGACTACAAATTTCTAGTATAATAAAGAGCCAAGCATCTTCGAAGAATATTAATATATCCAATAATGGTAAATCAAAATGCCAATCAAATAATGTGAGCAAAGCCATGAAACAACAAGCTCGGCAGCGGCTTAGTGATCTACCAAAGGTCCCGAGGCACTATTGTCGGAGCTCTTCAAAAAAAATTATACATTGAATCATTATTTCGATCTACACTGCACGTTTATAAAGTGTACAGCAATTTTTGTGTGGAAAATAAAACGAAGCCTATTTCTCACACATTGTTTAGTAATGTAACAAAATGCTCACCCTAGCTTTGAAAGCAAAGACTGGCAGATGCTTTCTCTTTTTCCAATGACTCCTCCAGTTGTTGTCAACAACTGACATTTCAGTAGCAATGTCTTTATTTCTGGGCATCCTTCAATTTAGTCATCGATTCTTGGAACTCACCTAATTTGAGTAAAGTTTCATTAATAACTTTTGTTGTTTCTTTTGTTCTGCCACATCTGCCAAACGTACATTTTCTGGATAATTAACGGCCGCTTTTGGATTCTTTTTATGTTAACCATTACAGTGAAATGGTTCACCCTATATATAATTCTTTTATGTGATCCATTGTAGTGAAATGGATCACCATATATATACATAAGTGGGGAGGGCCAACGGGGAAGCAAGCCGCTGAGTCCTCAAGACGCGGCAGGCAGTCGGTGCCCGGTTTTTGAGCTTGTTACGTGTGTGTGTTGTCCTGCCTCCAGCTTTTTTATCATGCGTAAGTAAAGTTTTTATGTAATTATATTACTTTTTAGTAAGGACATGAGTCTTTCTTTTCACGAAACATAACCCTAACCTCTCATCCCTAATTAGAACATCTTCCAGGCTTTTACCGCTCGAAGCCACGCGACCTGTTAAAGTAAGATCTTCATTCCTTCATCAGTTACGAACGAAAACGAAGCAAATACAGCAGACGAAAATGCCACTGGTCTAATAAACGAACCGGAAAATGATACACAGCGGCCCGAAACTTTGAACATTAGTAAAACACCACTAACTGATGATAGTCAGCCAAGATGCAGTTTTGATTGTGCTATCGAAAGACAAGTAACACCCCCACCTATTATGAACAACAGCGTTGTAATTACACAAGGTTTCAATACCTTAAAGAAATTTGTCTCCCCAATTTTCTACCGAAATCACGACGCTACCGATATATGGGGAGGGGACACAGAACGTGGAACGTGTCACAGTTTATCGTTCAGTATTTCGTGGCCATGTTCAGTGCGAAAGAATTTTCTTATAACGATTGTGATTTTAAGTCGCGTGCGATAAATTAAATTCTATTCTTTTTTTATTATTATATTATACCTACATAATATTTTGTGCTTTAATCATATAAGATTATTAGCACTATAAGTATTGGTATTCGCCGGTTCTGGACCCACCAACCACCAGACGTGACGTCACACCCCCGCCCCCAGCAATTCCCGCCCCCAGCCACCCCCATGAGATATCGCCCCTAAGGCCCCACCCCTCAGATCCCCTCTCCCAGACACCGCCCCCAGCTAACCCCACTAGCTACCGCCCCCAGAAGCCCCACCCCCTAGTTACCCCACCCCCAGCGACGACTCCTTCCATCAGATTGGTGGCAAACGTTTCAGAGCTCCGCAAATACAGGTCTGAGAGCGACGTACCGCAATAGCTATCTAGCACCGTCGTCCCCTGCCCTCTTAGCACGCCCCCCAGAAGCCCCACCCCCCGTGACACCCCTCATCTTGACACGCCCTTTCCGCCAGATTGCCGACAGACGTTTCAGAGCTCCGCAAATACAGGCCCCAATCGCCATAACTAATCGGGGCGGGGCAACGCTGTAGTTCAAGCTCCAATCGTCTCCGAAGCACCATAGACGTTTGGGAGAGGCTAGACCCGTTTGTCCGCGAGCGGCGTAGCGGGGGGAAAGCTTCTCGCGGTCGGCTACGAGGGCTCTGCTGCCGGGGGAAAGCCGTCGAGGAAAAGCTAATTATAAACAAACGGCAGAGGATGCGCCAACAGATAACAGAAATATGTTTAACTCACCCCTTAAACAGCAGGAACAACACCGCGTCGAGCCCGATGTTTTTATTTTATCAAGACGCCAGAGAGACGATTCGAGCGTCGCTAAGACAAAATTACTCGGGCAAAGCCATACGTCGAACGCGGCGGCCTCATATCCCCGCTAAAAAGCCGTCACTCGG
>JBDIXK010000220.1:0-14280 GCA_039654895.1 Mongoloraphidia duomilia
ATTCTGATTGGAAAAGGACGTTAAGAGGCAGCCATCACTGGCGATCTCCTTCTTGCTCGCTTTCCAGTTTATTGCACACTTTTCCCTGTGTCATTTCAATTCTGTTCATTTAATTATCATTGAGGTACTTGAATGCAACAGTTACCTATACACTACTGTATATTTGGGTACATAATATTGCGCTGGAGTGTTGGCAGGAGTGTGTATATAAAACGTGCTGAGAATGACCAACGTAAGAATAGTTCGTGTGTTCCTGAACTTTGTCTACAAACCTCACCAACAGCTGTTATACACCTATTTAACAGTGTCGTAATTTCCATAGCCGCAAAAATTGTACTCATGTTTACGTAATAAATACAACTGAGATTATGGGGAATGGATTTTGCATGTAAAAATTGCTGCGCAGGTACTTGAAAATGAAAACACTGGTGGAAAAGTAGATTGTATGTACCTAGTTGCGTTATGAGGTATTTTATAGATTGAAGGAAGAAACTTCAGTGGAATATAGGATCAATAACTGCAACACTGATTTAAGTTATTTGCATTTATTAAACTATTTGTGCCATCTTCAGAGTATCTAGAAATTACATCTGACAGATGTTAAGGCTAGATATACTGACGAGTAATGGCAGTATGCACTGTAAAAAATGGATGTAAAAATACTTTGAAAGTTAAGGTAGAATTCGTTCGATTTTCTAAGTGATTTAACATTATTATTTATTTTTACACAGAAAACTTCCTAAAAACTTGAACTTTTACTGTAAAGTTAAACAAATTTGTGATTTTTACATAAAATAAATTAAAATTACATAATTTGTGTAATATTCCAATAAAGTGTGTAAAAATTACAAAATAAAATGTATAGTTACATATATAAAATGGATGAATACAAAACAAATTAATGTAAAATTAGTAACCACGCAGGCGCAATGTGTTTTTATAGAATCCACGCGATGTAGCGATACCTGTTTGCGACGACATTGTCTCTTTGTGTGTCTATTACCAGATTAATCGCTGGCTACAAATGGACCATCGATAATCTATGTAATCGGCCTTCTCATTTCTTCCAGTGTGTGAAAACGAACGATAGGGAGTTTTAACACTCACACGAGTCATAAATAATTGCGCACGAAATATACATACATATGTATGGTATTTTTTGTCATGCTTCCTATAAAATAGCTGCTTTTCACTTCATTTTCAGTATTTTCGAAACATTTTTACAGTTCATTTTGTGTCGCCAACTTCACGTCTATAGTAGGACGAGAGTAGCTGTCAGTAGGTATTATAACAGGCGAATCCAGGGCAAATAAACATAAATCATTATGGAAATGGTTTGCTTCCCCATTAGTGTGGGAAAGATTCGTTCCCGCACACTGACCTGTCAAAAGTCACTTTATACTCATGTATACCTATACATGCATGCATGTAAAGTAGCTATTTTACAGTGGGTACGGCAAAAAGAGTAGTTTGTGTATCTAGTTGCATAATGAGGTGTAGTATTACTGACGAGTAGTGCACAATCTTTGAATTTCGAAAACAATTTTTTTCAAAATCTTCAAAAGATAGTTTACAATATGATAAGATTTTACCTCGATTTTGTCCGAACTAATTTTTAAATTATGGTACTATTCCGTATGGTCAATGTTAAGAATATATAGCATTGTAAAATTTCTGTCTCATTTTACCTTTATGTAAAGTCAAATTTGTTAGAAAGTGACAAAAATATAATCACTTTAGTCTCTACAGAGTACAGAATAGCGCTATTAATTCGTTCAAATGGTTTAAGATGTGAATGGGGGACACTTTCGGCCGTATTCATAGTTAACCCTTAAGTAGTAAAGGACACTTACTCATACCCTCAAATCGAATATGCGTTTCATAGTCAAAATTGACGTCTGTAAGGGCTAGGGTTCATTCCCGGGAATTCCCGAGCCGAGAATTCCCGGGAAATCGTTATGCTTTGTTCCCGGGAAATTAAGCTTGAGAAAAGTCAAGAACTCGAGAAATTATATTTTAGTCTATAAAATTATAAAATAAAACTATTTGCCTTTGCATAAAATAAGGAACTGGCTGTCTGATAAAGCTATAAATGCTTTAGTTTTTCTAAAGGCATATTTTATCAGACAGAGTAAGCAGATCTAATTGTTTTGTATGTATGCAATATGTTCAGAATTCAGATGTTGTTTTATTGATCTTGCAAAGTTTTAAGTTGATTTTTTTCCTAATTAACCTGCCAAAATGGTGCTGTGATTGTAATTATAAGTCAGCGTAGTATTAACGTTTTAATGTTTAAATTTTTAATTTTTTTTATTTTGTTTGAGAGAAGCTAATTTTGTTGAAAACTGTCAATAAAAGTTTTATGATTATTTTGATACTTTTATTTGACAGGAAAACCACTTAATTTATTGATTTAAAATAAGATATTTTTTATGGTACACATTTCTAAATTTTGTGACGACTTTTTTCATTATTTGAACCGAAAAGATATATGCAAAAACATAGGTAAATGCAAATTTACCGACAACCCGAGAAGACCCGAGAAATTAGCCTCGAGAATTCTCGAGACCCGAGAAACTGATAAGATCGAGAAATCATGAACCCTAGTAAGGGCCCTTACATCACCCTCACCTTAAGGGTGGATAGTATGTTCCTTAAGTGTCGAAAAAGTAAAAACAGTAAAACACATGAAAACACGCATTTATATCAAAAATGACAACTAAACACAATCGGTCTGCAGTATGACCAACTGTTCTAAAGGAAAAAATCATGGAGGTTTACTATAATTCTTCCCTCACTCAAGGAAATGACTATGAAACGCTCCTTTGAATAAGGTGCCTTCAGAACTTAAGTGACCCTCAGCGAAGGAACCCTTATCACTTACCTTAAGGGTTAACTATGAATATGGGCATTTATGAACTATATGGACGGTTGGCTGAGGTTTTAGCTCTTTTGGAACGATGTTTAACACTTTTACGTTCTCAATACGTTCACAGAATTCATGTGGAATATATTGAAATGCATCAGTTGTTGTACCTATGTACCATTCAGAAGCAGTCCTTTTCAGACGGATAGAACGAAAAGTAATAAAGACAAGAAGAGAACAGAAGAAACCTCTTCAAAATGCAATAAAAGCTATATTAACTCTTCGGAACAATAAACAGTAGACCCGAAAACTTAGAAATTTACCATGTGTATTAAAATATCCTTATAAAATTCCCCCAAAAAGTTCAGTAAACTATAGAGGATGTCCCATAACTTATGGGCCATAGAGCAGGTGGCTAATAGTACAGATACATGTAAAAATAAGGTATATGACACAAATTTGCAATTATAAAATGTTGCTCGCTTGGGAAATACAGGGTGTGTAAAGATAAAATGAGCCATATTTTCAAAGCTATTTGACATACAGGGTTGAAAATCGGTGAAATGTAAATTTAAATATGAAAGACAGGACTTTTTTTATGTAAAAAAGGTATATTTCTTATATATCTCTAACCGTTTTCGAAATAATTGGAGTTAAAAGTTGCGCGGCACATTAAAACAAGCGCGTTTTTTACGAGCTTGTTTTACTGTGTTGCGCAACTATGATGAAAAACATTTGACAATCTGACCGCGCTTTGTTTGTCGTTTTATAAAACGTCTAGCTGTTTTATAAAATGGCTAGCCAAATAGTAAAATAACGTAAAGTCAACGAAGATTTGGCATCTGGCCGCATTTTATAAAATGTCAGGCCTTTTGTAAAACGACGGATTTTCCAATATGGCCATGACATAATATAGACTATAATCGATAATAGAAATAAAATGCCAGATACTTAAATATTACAAGCTTTTATTTAACTTGCAATGTATGTTAGTTTGTTTGTTTATTGTTTGTTTAGGTCAAAACTTGCAAGTCAATTTTGAACGACTTCCACGTATCCGATCGATTTGAAATTTTGTACACATATATGTATTCCCGATGACAATACATAAATAAATCGTTTTAAGAAATAAATTCAACCCCTAAGGAGTTCAAACGGGGATTTAGGGTTTTTTTGACTAATCAACGCCCAGACCAAATCGCTGAAGCTAGAAACTTGAAATTTGGACAGTTGGTTCCGTTTACGGGTGTCAAGGGGGGTAAAATTTTGAAAGACTAAAATGAACAAAATAAAATATTAATAACAAAAAACTTTTTAGAGACAAGCTTTTATCGAAATGTACTAAAAAGGAAAAAATAATATTTAATAATTTTGGTTCATAATTAATATAAAAGCTGGGGTTGCGACTAATAAACTATCATAGAGATTACAACCCCCGCTTTTATAATAATTATGAACCAAAATTATTAAATATTATTTTTTTTCTTTTTCGTACATTTCAATAAAAGCTTGTCTTTAAAAAGTTTTTTTTTACTAATATTTTTTACTTCCCACCTCTACTATGGTAGGGAAGTAATGGATTTAGTCCGAAAAAAATATTTCGAGATTTTAACAGAACTTCACGTTTTGAGACCCTAGCAATCGTTTAAGATCATTTTCTGACTGATGTCTGTATGTGTGTGTGTGTGTGTGTGTGTGTATGTGTGGTCAATTTTTCGCCTTCGATATCTTAAGAACGGAACAACATACGGGCATGCCGATTGTTCTATTGTGTTTATCAGCCTTTAACTTAGATCTGATTAGATTTTGAGTCAAATCGGTTCAGTGGATCCTGAGATATTCAAAAAAACGTTCTCAATGTCACGTATTAACATAGGTAAAAAAAAATATAAATGAATTCTAGATGTTATAATATGAAAAAAACGTAAATATTTTTTTTCTCTAAAATGTATAGTTTTCGAGAAAAAAAATATTTTACTAAAAAAAATAAAAATTGAACGTAAATCAAGGTAACCATGATTTTTGCTATATTAAGTTAGCCATCAGTAGATCACCAAACAAAAAAGAGTGCCATGCTTTTTTCAAAGAATAAAAATTAAATTGTGTTTTAAAGACCACTAACAGCTAAGATTATTTGGGCCTAGTCAAAGAATAAAAAAAAAAAGTGTTTATTTTTTGCAAATATTTACTAGGTGGGAAGTATAGGACTGGTCATCAGTCGAATTTTTTTAATAATAAGTTATGAATTTGAGGCCATTTATTTTTATTTTTTAAATTAGAAAACTTTTTCCAATTATTCGCATCACCGCCATTGAACAGCTAACAGACACATTTATTCCAGTAGAGTTTATGCAAGAACAATAACCGTTTGTCTTCTGTATGTAGTTGTGCAAGGTGGGTATTTTGTTCTGCTGTTACGGGGATTAAAACAACGGGTGAAGCATTTACTTAATTGAAATGTCGCTATTATTACTCCGTTCTGTACCGAGAGAGAGAGAGAGAGAGAGAGAGAGAAGGAACAATTACACCGAGTGTTAACAGAAGATAATGTATTCATTCAGATTGTGTTCCGATGTCCCTCTGTCTGTGTTGCAAACAGGTCCAGTCGGCTTAAATACAACCATAGACATTACTATTAAGAGTGCTCTCTCTAAAAGCAGCGCCACACATGCGGCATTAATTGTCAAATATTGATGTTTGGCGAATATTTCAGATCCGCACATGCGCGAAGTGGCAAATTAGACCGAGAGCTAGTGACAATTTTTTGGTGTTATTTATTCAAGGCCTTATTTTTGTGAAGATGTTGAGGGAGGCATGTTAAAGTGCCCGTATTTCCTAGATAGCGGTATGGGAAGGATGCAGATCAATCGATCTGCAAATGTTATAATGGCATTATTGGGTCACCGACAAGCTATACAAACAATTTCAGCCTTGAAGCGACAATAATAATAATAATAATATAATAATAATAATTTTTTATTGAAAAGCCACTAATGTGGATACAAACGTCAGGAAAATATAATACATATTAAAAAAGATCCTTTAAATCATAAGGCACAGTATTACAAAAATGTTTTTTTAATTTATTTTTAAAATATTCTGTTTTAATTGTGACAATTGTGACAATTTTTTTTGTTACATGTTGGGGGCGGTCTGCATCCCCCCATACCGCTATTTAGCAAAATCCCTTACTCAGGACACTTTAATATGCCTCCCTCAACATCTTCACAAAAATAAGGCCTTGAATAAATAACACCAAAAAATTATCATTAGCTCTCGGTCTAAACGTTTGGTATTTGCCAAATTTTCCCATCAATTTTCGGTAAATTAGCACAAATTAAAGCGAACGAATGTTGACGTTTCCGTTTTTATTTGTGATGCCCCAAATAGGCGCATGTGTGCATATGTATGCTTGTTGTTTGGCGAATATCAACGTAAATTGTTCGCCAAACGCCAATCATTCGCCATTTGACAAATGCTGCATGTGTGACTCTGCCTTTTAAGAGTATAACATAAAGGCGAACTCTAGCGAGCCAGATTCATTAATAATGGTCAGCTGTGACGTGAGCTACGTGTTGGTTGGCATCTAGAGTAGCATCGGTTTGTTTATACGAATTTGGTTTTGAATAAAGAAGACGGACAAGTGCGGGTAGAACTCGTGATAATTACTTTGTTCAGTGTATAAAAATACATGATTTTTGAAAGGCCGTATCTTTGTATTACATTGAGTTAGAAGCTTGACTTTTATACTGGACAGTGGACTATGGAGTTGTAGATCTTAGTACTTGGTCTTAATTTCAATTTGATATCTCTAGTCGTTTGTGAGGTAAAGGATCACGATGGATCACTAAAAATTAAGTTTGACACGTAATAATTCTACATAGAATTAAGAATTGATGATTTTTGAATTTTTCTCTTTATTTTGCTATGAAACCTTCTTTCGTTCTAGGTCAACGGGAAGTAGGGTTCTGATGAGTGAGTCAGTATCAAAAAAAATTTTGTTGCACTGAGTTACAAGCTTGAATTTTTTACAAGATTATGAAGTTGTAGACCTTAGCATTTGATAATAATTTTAACTTAATATCTCGTTCCTGAGAAAAGGGGTCTTGACGGACACACAGACGGGCAACAAAGTAACGGTTACGTTTTTTTTCAGTCTGAGGCATGGAACCTTAAAAAGTGAAAAAATGATCCGGTGCAATGTAAAAAGTTGCGAAAGACGTCTGAGAAAAGACAAACAACATTAGTGCCCACTGCACGTCCTGCAATGTAAGTACAAAATATAATAATTTGATTCCGCCTCAACAGATAGCGCTGAAAGTGGTATACTCTCTTTTATTTAACATTGTGTGTTATGAACAATTTCATTTCTATGATAAGATAAAGAACACAAAAAAATTCAAAAATGAATTAAAAATATACTTAATTTCTAAAGTTCCATATCATTTCAATGATCTATTGTAAAGAATTTTGTATTTTGACGTTTTGTTTACCGGTTGGTCGCTGCAAATAAAATTCTATTATTATTATTATTATTATTATACTTCTTGGGCTCTCTCACTGATGATCAAACGCATCCTTTAGATTAATACTGCACACAAAATACTGATTAGAAAATGACTCAAATAAAATACAGATTGTATCAAATTAAAGCTGTGCATAGGGCGTTCTGTGTGTAAGACAGAGATCGATATATAAAGCTGTAAATAAGAAAGAGATAAATGATCGCTAATAGGAAGTTTCTGTAGTTACTGTAAATAAATAATACCCATACAACCTGATAGCGTCATCTTTGTTTTGTGTTTTTATCAATAATTTTTTATTTCAGTAGTCAGTAACTACAGAAACTTCCTATTAGCGATCATTTATCTCGTTCTTACTTATTGCTTTATATTGATCTCTATCTTACACACAGAACGCCCTATGCACAGCTTTAATTTGATACAATCTGTATACCTTATGGAGTTTAAATCCATTCGATAAGGACAAAAAATAATACTATGCGTCGCTTATAACGCAAAAAAGTGGAAAAACAGTCCTTCACCATTTATACAGTTATACTCTCCTGATCTTACTTTTAAACATAGGGGGTCTGTTTAGGCTTCAAATTAAAGACAAATCTGCATCTAGGTGCACTACTGAGCGCTTTTTAAAAATATTGTTAATATTTTGACGTAGAACTACGTTTTTTCCGGCGGTATATAGGGGGTAAAATGATGCGTTACGGAAAATGTTGCGAATTACCATAGTTACGTCATAATTAGTGTTTGTTAATATTTTTTGACAGATATGACGTTATTATAAAACTATAGAAGTAGTTCTATGTCTTTGGTTGTGGCACAATTATAATTACTGTGCCCCTTGTCATTTTTTTAATAACGCTGACGTCAAACCGTTTAATTTTCAGAAGGGCATTATGTGGCTTGAACACAACATTTTTAGCACCGTGGGTTTTAAATTTGAAACAAAAAATCTATCGTAATCAAACTGTTAGTAATGCACATTGTCATTACGCATCCCGGTTACGCATCCTACGCCTGCGAGAGTGCTGAGTACATAAATGCTGTGCAACATTTCATTTAACTAATTCGTGGTCATTTATCGTCTTCGTGCCATTCCCTAAAATAACCGACACATTTTACAATTCCACCCCTTTTGCTCCCTCATATAAATGCACAAAGATACATAATAAACCAGTAAACGCATATTATGATAAGTACTGAATACATTGTTGGGAGCTTTAGCGTATTATCGTATTTTGGTGTGTAAAAATATTTTTGCAATACTTGCATCAAAAGTACAATTTTAGATGGCTGTGTACCGTTTGAAAAGTGATTCTTTATGGAAGCTTCTACTGCATTCGAACGGTAGTGTTTAAAGTAAATTTTAACGCACTCCGTTATATAAAGTAATATTGTTTTGTTTTACTTTATAACACACGTGCGTAATAAAGTACTTTATATAACACATGCACGCTTTTTTGTTTTTTTTCGTATCTGTTTTGCGGACCTTAAATAGTCGTTTATTGACTAGTGACCATTATGTAACGCTTTTCAGTGCTATAATGAAAAACAGTTGCATAATGAACCATTAGGTAACTGTTTTTTTAATTCAATTAAAGTCTAAAACCATGCATGTGTTATACAGGGTGTATCACAGAAAACCGAACATAGGGAAAAGTACACAGTACAAATTAGTTAAGATCAGAGATTGCTTTGCCCTCTATTCAGAGGTCGTTACCATGGTTACCATGGTGTACGTATACAGTAACAAATGCATATTGCTGTTCATTTGACAAAATCTGGATGAACTTAAAGACAGAATCGTCGAAGTATGTTTCAATATGACTCCTGTAATGTTAGATAAAGTGAGACAAAGTTTTTGTAACCTATTAAGCCACTGCAGACTGCTTAATTCAAAATGGAGGTTTATTTGAACATTTGCTTTAATTTTTTATTTTAACTGTTTGTTTTGTTTAATTATTAGTTAAAAAAATATTTTCTTAATAAAAAATTGTTTCATTAATAAAAATAAATTCATTTAATATTGAAGAATTTATTTTAACTGATTTTTCTAATTATTCATTATTAGCTATTATTGTTATTAAATAATGGTTAGTCAGCTTTACCATGGTACCCATGCTCATATGTGGCCAAAGTAATCGTTGATCCTAACTAATTTGCACAATGGAGTTTTCCCTATGTTCGGTTTTCTGTGATACACCCTGTATAAAGTATAGTGTGCTAAATCTTTATGCGTCAGGCGCGATGTTTTCAGCACTCGTATTCGGCTCGCGATACACATTCGCCAAGGCTCGTGTGTGCTCGCCTACTACTTGTGCTGAAAATATCGCGCCTGACGTATAAAGATGTATTTAGCACACTATAGTTACACAATATACTATTATAGATTACTTTCCTATATAATGTCACTAATAAAATATTTATCCAAATTGTGTTTTATTTGCTTATTAAAATTGACCTTTTGAAGCAAAAAATATTATATGTAACGCGTGGGTAAAGTGACGAATCTGACAGTTGTGATTTTACAATACTTTCTTAAGGTTATGTTGGATTTATACCAGAACGAGTGTGTAAACACACACTCGTTCTGGTATCGCAAAATTGCGACTGTCATATAATCCGTCACTTAAGGCACTAGTTGCATAAATTACTATTACGCCTCCTCCTCCAAAAAAGTCGGGCTAGAATGAATTCGTAAGGTCTTATAAACAGTGAGGTGCTGACCAATTGCGCCGCTAGAAAATTTTGTAGGCGGGGGCAAAAATAATATGCATTTTCTTAGTTTTGTTTTGCTATACGCTGATATCAACGAGAAGTGTCTACGCTCATAGTCAAATTATATATACTCAAGAATATGCTGTCATGTGTAACCTAAGATGTCGACGCGTCTATAATCTATAATTAGTATGAATTATAAATGACCATTGACAAAACCAAACCAGGATCAGAACCATACATGTCTAAAAAAGTTCAAGGTCGTGCGTAAAATTTTGTTCAGGGGGAAGCAAGCTTTATGAGAGTAAACATCATTCTGAAATTAGGTCATAAACGTTCTAAGTGCAATTTGGTGAATTTTCAGGCGTCAGAATTCAACAACAGGAAATTCTTAAAAGAGATATTACAGTGTGATGTAAGCTTACGATTTTTCACATTTTATTCTATTATTCCAGAACCCAGGGGGGGGGTAGCTAACCATTTGTACACGTCCATGAAGATGTTTATACATAAACATAAAAATCCGTTTTTTTCCATTTTTAGTGATCCGTACCAAAATTGGAAAAACGGAACACTTATGGCCTCACTTTGGTGTTTATCCGTCCGTCTGTCTGACACAAGCTCCCAGAGCCTAACGGTACAAGCTAGACTCGAAGTTTGACATAGTTAAAACTTGTTATGGCCCAATGCTGTGGTTTAGATATGGATAAAAAATTCGGATAATTACAGATAAAAATGGGAGGTTAAACAGGTTATGAAAAAAAAAAATTCAACCCCATCGAGTGGGGTGTCTAACAAAAACTAGTGACCGATAGAAAACCGTAATATTGAAA
This sequence comes from Mongoloraphidia duomilia, assembly GCA_039654895.1. NCBI lineage: Eukaryota > Metazoa > Arthropoda > Insecta > Raphidioptera > Raphidiidae > Mongoloraphidia > Mongoloraphidia duomilia. Next base: position 10,938 of record JBDIXK010000220.1, read on the forward strand.
AAATATATTTTGTTAAATTTGTTTAAGAAAGAAATTAAAAACCGCGACAATCGCTTGTCCCACACCATGTGTATCATAACGTTAACATTGATAAAAAGTATAGACAACTGCATTGTAAAGTGTAACGAACTATTAAATGCGCGAGTGGGCAATGCAGCTAACGGTGTAATCATGAATAGTGATGAGCAAAATTGGTCTTGGTTTTGCGAAAAAGTAAGACCAAGACCAAGACTATCATTAGACTAGCAAGATCAAGACCAAGACAGACATATTTGAGCAAGACCAAGACCAATACCAAGGCCGAATATGCAAGATCAAGACCAAATACACAAGACTAAACTAAAAATTCTTACTTCAGAAATAATGAGCAAGACCAAGACTTGATACGCAAGACCAAGACCAAGACTAAATAAGCAAGACCAAGACCAAGACTAGACATATTTGAGCAAGACCTAGACCAAGACTGAATCACCAAGACCAAGACCAAGACCAAGACTGTCCAAGTCTTGGTCTTAGTCTTGCTTTGCTCATCATTAATCATGAAAATGAAAAACATCTCATTTGTAATATAAGTAAACGTCAGTTTAAAATAAAATAAGGCTTTTATATTTAACGATTGTACGGAACACTCATTGCGCGAGACCCGACTCGCGCTTGACCACTTTTTTATTTTTTTAGAACTTAGAAAAATATTACTATTTTTGTTCATCATTAAAGACCAGTTACTAGTGTCTCTAACCCATTACTGAAATCGTTACCTATTATGCCTATGTTTACCCGCACAGCGCAGTACTTAATTTTATCTTAAGGCACTTCTGTTGGCGTAATATTAATGAGGATTGAAATTGATGCAAAAATCACATACATCTCGATCCTTAAAAATTAACAGAAAAATAATGAGTTTTTTAAGACGGGCTTCGTATTTTTTACTTCCCAGATTTAGTCCGAAAAAATATTTCGAGATTTTAACAGATCTTCACGTTTTGAGACCCTAGCAATCATTTAAAATCATTTTCCGACTGATGTCTGTATGTGTGTGTGTATGCGTGTTTGTGGTCAATTTTTCATCTTCGATATCGTAGAAACGGAACAACATACGGCCATGCCGATTGTTCTATTGTGTTTATCAGCCTTTAACTTAGATCTGATTAGATTTTGACTCAAATCGGTTCAGTGGATCCTGAGATATTAAAACAACGTTCTCAATGTCACGCATTAACATAGGTAAAAAAAAATATTAATGAATTCTAGATGTTATAATATGAAAAAAATGTAAATATTTTTTCTCTCTAAAATGTATAGTTTTCGAGAAAAAAAATATTTTACTAAAAAAAATAAAAATTGTAAGTAAATCAAGGTAACCATGATTTTTGCTATATTAAGCTAGCAATCAGTAGATCACTAAACAAAAAAGAGGTCCATGCTTTTTTTCAAAGAATAAAAAAAGAGTGTTTATTTTTTGCAAATATTTACTAGGTGGGAAGTATAGGACTGGTCATCAGTCGAATTTTTTTTTGTCGTGTTCGAGTTTCAGAACACTATTCGTCAATCTTATAAGACAGTTGTGCGTACATCAATAATTCATGTAGGTATGTATTAAGTAAATGTTTAATTTTTTACATGGTGGAAGTGCAATTATTGATCTTTCACCATATACACCCGTATCTCCACCATATAAACATGTATCTTAGCCCTATAAACCCGTACCTCCACCATATTTTTTTATAACTTCAGGTGGTATGTTAATATCGCGGTCATGTACATAACATTATTATTATTATAGTTTTAGAAAAGAAAAAACTTTGATTACGTACATGAATTCAACTTCAGGCTCATAATTTTAAGACTAGTTTCTAAATCTTTCGCCATAAAAAGTGTTCCCTATTGCGGTAATTTTTACTTCCCACCTCTATTATGGTAGGGAAGTAATGGATTTAGTCCGAAAAAAATATTTCGAGATTTTAACAGATTTTCACGTTTTGAGAAATTGAGGCCCTAGCAATCGTTTAAGATCATTTTCTGACTGATGTCTGTATGTGTGTGTGTATGTGGTCAATTTTTCGCCTTCGATATCGTAAAAACGGAACAACATACGGCCATGCCGATTGTTCTATTGTATTTATATCAGCCTTTAATTTAGATCTGATTAGATTTTGAGTTAAATCGGTTCAGTGGATCCTGAGATATTCCAAAAAACGTTCTCAATGTCACGTAATAACATAAGTAAAAAAAGATATAAATGAATTCTAGATGTTATAATATGAAAAAAATGTAAATATTTTTTTCTCTAAAATGTTACAGTTTTCGAGAAAAAAAATATTTTACTAAAAAAAGAAAATTGTACATAAATCAAGGTAACCATGATTTTTGCTATATTACTAGCCATCAGTAGATCACCAAACAAAAAAGAGGGCCATGCTTTTTTTCAAAGAATAAAAAAAGAATGTTTATCTTTTGCAAATATTTACTAGGTGGGAAGTATAGGACTGGTCATCAGTCGAATTTTTTTCGCGAATCTACTGTAGATATTTTGTACTAATTTAATTAGGTACTAATTATTAAAAAACCTTAAATATAACCTATAAAGAAGGTTAATTAGACCATTTTTATAATAACCCGTGCAATGTTTAAACTTAATGTAAACACAACCGTAAGGCACATTTTGTATTAAAATAGGTAGTTTTTACAAGCTTTTATAAAAATGTACTAAAAAGAAAAAAAAAACTTATATAAATTTAAGTTCAGATATGCGATTACATAATAGATTAGGAAAGGAAGGCGTGGCGGAGTCGCAACTGTCTCCTTCTGAGTCGCAACTGTCTTCTTCTAACTAGAAACGTACGTTCTGAATTGAATTTGAATTAGTCCACAAAAATTAGTCTTTCCCGTCGCCTTGGCAGGGCACCTGTCAAGTTTCATTCATTCTACTGACATAACCTCGTTTTTTTAAACACGTTATCGTCGTTAATAATTAAAGCAATTTGCAGTTATGGGGTGGTGTTTTGTACCTGACTGCAGTCATAATGAGAATTATGACTGCAAAAAGTTTACATTTCCGACTGAAGTAAAAGCTAAAATAATACCTAGATATCCAATACCTAATTGGTGAAAACATTTTTTGATACGTTTAGCGTACCTTCACTTGATCTAACGTAACTCAGACGACTTCAAAACATTTTTCCAACTCCAAATGGAAAGAACAAACGCAATTTCTAATTATAATTGCTTAAATTATACCTCGACAAACGTCAACGAGGAAGTTTGGTTAGAATTAAACGTCACGCTGAAACAGTGAATCAAGTTAGCCGTTAGGACATACGTTTTTTATAAATCTTGACTTTCA
>JBDIXK010000221.1:0-14273 GCA_039654895.1 Mongoloraphidia duomilia
ATTTCAGCCGTTCAGCAGCTCTGGAAGGATGAATGGAGTGCTGTTGATGAAAATAAATTAAAATTTATAAAATCTACAGTTGACCCATGGTTCACATCTTGCCGTCCCTCCAGGTGGGAGGAAGTGGTCCTTACACGGCTGCGCATCGGTCACTGTAGATTGACACATGGTTTCTTAATGGCTCGTGAGGATCCGCCCCTCTGTGAGACGTGTGACACTCGTGTTACCGTTTCGCATATTTTAATCGAGTGTGTCCAGTTTGGGGACACACGACAGCAGATTGGATTGTCAGGTGATCTGTCGGTTGTTTTAGGAAATGATCCTGACAATGTCGATCTGCTGTTTCGTTTTTTAAAGGAAACCGGTCTTGACCGGTTTATTTGATTTTATTTATTTGTATACATTTAGGCCCCTTTACAGCCTTTATGATTTTTTTTCTTTATATTTTACTACATTATATTATGACACTTTTTTTTTGCACTTATAATTGTTTTACTTTGTTGTGTGTCAATTTTTGATTTTGTTTTTATTTTTTTGTTTATACTTTTGTTTTGTTTACACTTTGTTTCATTACAGACGCTAATGACCTTTGTTGTCGAGCGTCTATAATCCACAAATCAAATCAGCTATTGAATTCCAGTTTTTGTGTTTGGCGTTTAGATCTCCTGCGAGAATTGCAGATCCTTTGATGTCTAGAAGTTTGTCAATGTCTGATGTGTCGATGGTTTTTGAGGGGCTGTTGTAAATAGAAGCAATGCGCACTTCTTTGTTGTCTAAGATTGCTACGACGGTGGTGGCTTCGACTGTGTTGAGTGCTGGTGTTGGCGTTGAATAATGTGAGATGTTATTTTTGACGAGTACGGCTGTTCCACCCCACCCTTGTCCATTAATTCGGTCGTTCCTGTGTGTCCTGTAGTTTGGCAATGTGAATCTGTCGGTTAGTTTTAAATGAGTTTCATTTATTAGTATGATGTCAATTTTGTGTTGTTCAGCGAAGTTTTGTAGTTCCGACTTCTGTTGCTTGACGCCGTTTGCATTCAAGAAGATTATTTTTATGGGCTTATGGGCCATAACTGATTTCTATTATGCATGTTGTGATGGCTTCGGCGATGACTAGTAGTCGCTTGAAAGAGTCGTCTTTAGTGTCGTCGAGCTTCTGGAGAAAGTTTGTTGCCCAGCATCGCAAGGCTGACTGCGCAATTCTCCCAAGTTCTTTATTTTTTCATTAAACGGCAATCGGACTATATATCGCCCTGTGGTGGATCACGCCTTGTGGTTTGTTTGAAGTGTTTTTCGACTTGAAAATTATTCTTCTTCTGTTTGTGGAATTGGAGACGCCGCCAGGCGATATCCATGGTTTATGCGATCGATAGCAATTACCTTTTTATAGTTGGCCATTTTAGCTTTTCTCCGCGTCCCAGTCATATCTGTTATGAGATACCTGTCATTAAGTAATACCGCCTTTACTACCATTGGTCCACTATACGGTGAAACTAATTTGCGGCTGGTGCTTGCAGCATTTTCGTGCTTTTCGATTAGCACCAAATCTCCCACTTTGTATTTTCTCAGACTTTTTCTTTGTTTGTCGTACCTTTCTTTTTGTTGTTGTTGTTGCGAAATGTTACAATTACCACAAAACACCAAACCATAACAAACACTCTCGACGTACGTTTCGCCAACCAAGTTGGCATCATCAGGAGATCTCCTGATGATGCCAACTTGGTTGGCGAAACGTACGTCGAGAGTGTTTGTTATGGTTTGGTGTTTTGTGGTAATTGTAACATTTCGTATCTTTACACCAAAGGTTCCACCATTTTTTATTGTTGTTGTTGTTGGACAGTCAACTGTGCACCAATTTCATTACGCATTTGCGTACGGTTTTCAATCACCTTAGGGATTTCGGATATTTCATCTGTAATTGCGGTGTTGAGGTTTATCCCATCCCTCGGTTTGTAACCATAAAACAATTCGCTTGGTTTCTTGTTAGTAGATTTCGACACAGTGTTATTTATAGCGAATTGTACATCCTTTATTTTATCATCCCATCTGTTTTCTTCGGTAGTCAATGTTAACACTGCACTTTTTATTGTTCTATTCATCCTTTCCATCTGTCCGTTTAGCTTTAGGTGTGGCCACTGCATTTAAAACGTGCTTTATGCTATTTTATGCACAATATTCCTTAAACTTTTTGGATGTGAACGCACTGCCCTGGTCGGATACTAGCATTGGTAAATGCGTCCACTAAAATTATTAAAGTCGTATTTCCTCTCAAACTTGTTGGATGCGGTCCCACATGGTCCACATGTAGCATGTTAAAAGGCACTGGCACTTTTTCAATAGGGTGCAAGTACCCTTCCTTTTTACCTGCAGGTTTTTTATTATATAGACAGGGCACGCAGCATGCTATGTATTTCTCTACATAGGCCCTCATCCGGGGAAACCAAAAATTTTCGCAAAGTTGTTGTCTTTTCCATAGCAAAATGTCCTACGTCGTCGTGTGCGGCCCTGACCATCTGTTGCCTCATCCCTTTTGGCACTACCCACTGCAAACATCGTGCAGTGATTCTGTAAATACGGCCATCTGTGACAGGTGGTTTCTTCAGTATTTCCACTATTTCCTTGATCTTTTCGTCGGTTAGCTCTCCTGATAAGAGCCAGTCCGCTTGTTCTATGTACATGATAGTTTCATTTGTCGTTGTTTCCGTGAACGATGGGTTGCGGCACAAGGCGTCCACACGTTTCATGCGCATTCCTGGTCTGTATTGGATCTTAAAAGTACACTCCTGTAGGTGTAACCAACACCGTGCAATGCGAGGTAGAATTTCTTTCTTTGTGCTTGTCGCCTTCAACGCGTTGCAGTCTATGACGACTGTAAATTCGATGCCCATTAGGTAAACGCGGAATTTTCTTAAACTTTCTACAACAGTATAAGTAGAGGTCACTCTACTGTCGGCACTTTGATGTTTGTATTACAATTTCTTTGACCTTGAGACAGCTAATCACAGCCGTGTTTGGAGCATGCGACGTCCGTTTCTTGCTTCTAATGCATGTAGTGTAACAGGAGCGTATTAGAAAAATGTTTTTAAATGCTGCCATTGTGTTGCCGTTGGGTAATAGAACAAAAATCATTACATTTTGTGACTTTTAGTAAAAATAACACATACAAAGAACAAAAGATCTATCAAAAATTCGTGTGTATTTTTACCACCTATACGAACTGAAAAAACTTAAAAATATCTTTAACATAAGTTATAGGAAAATGTAATTTATGCATGTTTCCAAATAATTAGTTTTTTATTATGAGGATTATTTGATGACCTAAAATTTTGATTTATATCTTTTAATGTTTAAAATACCCTGATTATAGCATACAACCTAAGCAAAAATTTAAACGGAAATTCTGAACAAGGATGTGTAAACTGCAATGTGCTAAATACACTTATTAATTATCTACTATATGATTTTTAGTAGCAAAATTTTGAACATTTTTTTGAAATAAAACTTCCATATGTGTAACAAAAACCACAAAATCGTTACTGGGCATATACAGACTTCCAAAAGTATCAAATTCATTATGTTTGTACGCTTTAAAAAAACAAAATAGTGTACTATCATCTAAATGGTCATAATGAGTGGCATACATTTCACATGTTTCGCAGCTGTGTTTAGACAGGTATTTTTTTATTAAATAGCCGCAAATATAGCGGGTAAATTTTTTTCGAAAATGGAATTATTATCCTCTAAATGCAGATTAATCGTGTCGACTGACCTTTACTATATTCATTTTGAGTATCACACAGATTTTGTCTTGGGGTTGTTTATAAAATGGACACAAAATACGCACAAATAAACATTAAATAATATAAACACAATGAGTATTATGAAACAAAAAAATATAATACAGCACTGTGCGGTTTTGCTTGTCGTCCTACAGTCGCACTGACTAGTAGGTAGGAAGCACCAATAAGAAAATAGTATGGGCGTGCCTAAACGCTCTGCAAGCTAACACTATCTGCGCAACTCGTCTGATTGATTTAGGCACTAACGGTAGAGTGATCTTACAGGTTATTCTGTCTACTGTGCTTTCTACCAACGCTAAAATTTCGAGCTCATAAGAATGGTACTTCTACTCCACGTTTTTCGTTTGCCAGCTATAGTATGACACGGGATGCAGTTTATGATCAGCCTGTATTTTCAATAGAATATCGGCAAATCTGGTCATACTGGCGTCGGTGTGAACTTCCGTCGTCGCTTTCGGGTCATACAGTGCAATTGTTGGTCGTTGCACAAGTTGTAGCTTTAGCTCTTGAAATGGATTTTCTTCTTTGTCGGTCCACTGTCAAGTTGTTTCCTTTTTTATTAAAGTGGTTAGTGGTTTCAATGCTAGACATCTTCCGTATGTTTTCACGGCATTCTTCGTCCGGTATACATGGCCACGCTCTAGTTATAATTTTTGAATTTTTTATGGTTACATCTCCATTTGCCAAATTAATAATTGAAAGTAACGCCCATTCATTTTTCTTTAAAGATACTATTGTCCGCGGTATGCAGTATTCGTTTCCTTCTTGAAGCCTTATACTATCTTCGACATAAATGTCGTCTTCGTATTCTTCTCTGGTCGACACTGCTAAATTTGCCATATAATTGGTTGGTATTACAGTGTCATCAATACCTTCGATACAGTTAACATGTGGCTTCTATTTCTGACAAAGTTGCAGCGTCTGGTGATCCTTTATCATAACATCAGGTAGTTCCGTAAATGGGTGTCCAACTAAAATGGGTATGTTCTGCACTGAATTTGCAACAGCGCTCGCCTCTACCGTAGCTGTTACATCATCGATTTTCAACTCAAATTTCGTTGTGCCCAATGTTTCAGTCGGGTTGTTTCCATAACCTTGAATAAAAGTACGCTTATTTTTATCGTAAATTAACCCAAGTCGCTCCACCTCACTTAGTTTTATAGTCACACACGAGCTTCCAAAGTCTATATAAGCTTTCGACGGCACTTTATTAATATACACATTTTTAAAATATTTATCATTTAGTAGATTTGACTGAGTACTTTCTAGTCATGCTATTTTTTAGGTACATCATCAACTTTGTTTTGTGTATCATTTTTCTTTGTCCGACATTCTGATTCAAGATGACCATATGTACGACAGTAGTCGCAACGAATCTCTTTCCATTCTTTTGCCATACTTAGCCATATGTCCAGTCTTGCCACATTTAATACAACTGGCAGAAGTACCGACTTTACGTTGATCATTTTTATTTTTATAGTGATCGTCTTTACGAAAAGAGTTCATGTTATATTCTTCTTTACGAAACGGTTTTACGTGACTTGATGTGCGCCGCGGTAAAACGTCCGTGTTTACAGAACTCAAGTATTCATATTATAGTGATTCCGGAGATTGGTGTTTCCCAGCTTTTGCTTCAGTTTTTATGACCACATCATGAATCCCTCATATGATACATGATACGGCATCAGTTCCAAATATTTTGCAGGAGTTTAGTAACGCCATTTTTTCGTAGAAATATCTGGAATAAGTCTCCCTTGGCTGTTTCTTTCAGCGAACCATTCCCTCTATAATGTCATTATATTCGCGTTCCGATGGAAAAGCTGATTTTAATTTCTTCTTTCATTGTTCCCACGTAAAATTTAAACTTGGGAGACCTTTATACCAATCTTCTGCTAATCCAGTAACTTAGTTTAATAGATGATCATCTCTTCTGGTCAGTGAAACATTACTTGTAATTCATCAAGTTTTCGGCACCCGCTATCTACAGTATGTTACCGATCTTCAGGGTTAAAAACCGGAACAGCATCGCCTTTCATTATGGCTCTCGGGGAACTTGAGGTACCCGAAGAATTTCTTATAAATGAAGCCATAACCTCTGTTAATCGATCAATAGAATCCATGCTTTTATTAGAAACATTTCTTCGCTTACAACGCGCATCATCTGATGACCTTGAACTATCACTGTCACGAGATCGATGCCGGCGCGATTTCTTTCCATGTCGTCCCATATTTTTTAAGTAGTTTAACTAAAGACAATACCCTACTATAAAGTTTTATATAACGAACTTACTATTTCCGTCGATAAAAAGTTTCTCATTTTTTATATATGTACTTGATAATTTTGATATGCAGTTTATTTAGTATTTTTTTCAAGAGCACCATTTGTTAAATCGTTAGTTATAAAATATTGAGTTCCCTTGAAATAACGTCCAGATTTCAGAATTTGCATCTTTCTTTTAAAACTAAGTAGCTGTATGCATATAAGACGTTTGAAATAACGTCCAGATTTCAGAATTTGCATCTTTCTTTTAAAACTAAGTAGCTGTATGCATATAAGACGTTTACCAGGAGTTTTTCCGACTCTATATACAGAATCGATATCCCAGTAGTCCATCATAATGCCCAAATAAGACTCAAATAGATCACAGACGACAACTTCCAAATCCATATTATTAGTTTCTTGATTTTCTGGTAAACCGTATAAGATGATGTTAATTTTGCTCAGTTTTGTCTCTAAGAAGTCAATTTTATCCTTATAAACAGCATTTTTTTTAGTTCTTCAATTTCGACGGCTTGAGATGCTACTTGATTATTTATTGATGAAATTTGAGTTGATTCTTTTGAAGCTCATCTCCAATCAAAGTCATTTTAGCATTTGTATTATCATTTATGTTTTTAGTTATAGCTTCAATTAACGCAGTATGTATAAATTATATCGTCCATATATTAATTTTTTTAATAGTAATTATAGTTATCTGTTCGTAAGCTGTGCCATCCAATAGAGGGTATTAATAATTTGATAAGTATTACTTACAGGAACGGGAGCACAATTTTGCCATTATTATTTAAAATAAAACTATCAACTAGTTATAGCCTAACCTGGCCAGACAACGTATCTGTAAATTAAAAAAATCATGTTAATCGGTTCAGTTTACTGCAAGTTCAGCAAAAGGTGCACCATACTACAAAAATAAATTTTGATAAATCAAGTGTTCTACAAATAGGAGCATTTATACCGAACAATGAAAAATACTTTATAAACATACCGGTCAAAAGTGAATTCAAAACGCTAGGTATTGTATGGGAAAATAATATTGACAATATATTAAAAAAAATTGGGAACCATTAATCAATCAAATCAAATATCATTTAAAAAGCAACTCGTAATTTAAACTTAATTCAAAGAATAGGTTAGTTAATTATACAGCGCTTTTTGTGGTATGTTAGCCAAATTATTCCGCTTTCAAATAAATACGCAGCAATGATAGAACAGGCAGTAGGATTTTTTATCTGGAAAGGGACCTTTTTTAAACTGCCGAGACTTCAAACACAGCTTTACATCAAAGCCGGTGGCCTAGGTTAAGTAAATTGTGGCTTAAAGTGCAAGACCTTATTATCTAAATATCTGATGAAAACGCCTTCACCGATATGGTAGATAAAAAAATTGTGGAAAAATATTCGCGCCCAACATAAGACAAATGCCATGTATTCTAATGAAAACTCTTAAAATGATCAATAAGTATGACATGTTTCAAACCAATATGAATAGTTCAGTCGAATTAGATTAAAATGAAGCAAATAGAAAAAGTAATCGGTAAAAAGCTATAAATTGGTGGAGACCTTTATTTTGGCATACTTTGGGCGATACTAAAAGTCCTGACCTCTACCTACAATAAAACAATAAAAAAGTATCACTTGAACGGATTATGATAATAAATAAACTAGAAAAACACACTTGAAAAATTCTTACAATTTTTTTTATTTAAACACTCGAAAATCGTTTCGGACTATTAACCCACTCTCAGAAGTACATAAAGTTAAACTAACCTATACAGTAAAAACCTATGAAATGCAAAAAATTTCTTTATAATATAGACATTTACCTGAATCTAATTACTGATTACCTGTAGTAGGCTGTAGGGGTGAGAGTGTAAAATCTACCTGGTCGTTTAATAGCTCAGGGAAATTACACATTGCACTTCGAAAAATTAAGGGAAAGCTGAATTTTGGTACGAACGGTGATAATATGGTTTTGTGGTTCTGAAGAAAATGTCAAAAGTCCCCATCGATCCGCGTGCCGCTAAAAAATTTAGGGAGGTCAAAGGTCACGAAAAACGGTTTTTTGCGAATTTCTCGGTTCCGTTCCATTTTTAGTAAAAAATGGTTATTATCAATCTTGTAGAGAATAACTCTACAACTTTTATATAATCATTTTTTGTCTACGATTCATAGTTTTACTTATTTAAAGTACCCGCGGCTTCCTCCCCCTCGATTTTACATAACAGGATTATGCTGCTTCCCGATGGCCACACATAATGATTTGTACCTTTAATCGTATACAAAAAATGTTTATGCAAAAGTTGTAGATAATTTTGTTCTTTACAAAATTTAGAAAAACCATTTTTACTAAAAATGGAACGGAACCGAGAAATTCGCAAAAAAAACGTTTTTCGTGACCTTTGACCCCCCCTAAAATTTTTAGCAACATCCGGATCGATAGGTAGGTAGAGATTTTTGACATTCTCTTTAGAACCACAATATCAACGTTTATACCAAAATTCAGCTTTCTCCTAATTTTTCCGAAGTTAGGCTTTCTTTTTGTCTAATTTCCCTGGGCTATAATAGTAATGATGTAGGTAATTGATTTGAAACATTTTATTTTTATTTATTTATTTATTTATAGTAATACTCAACAGGACAAAATAGTCCCAATTAGAGAGTATAAAAAAAATTGTACACAAGAAGAAAAAAAAAAGAAAAAAGATACAAAATAATTTATACAACCATATATACTTAATAATAACTGGAATGCATAATTATTAGTTACAGCGAAATTTACAAAAATATTACAGCAATATTACAATAAATGGGGAGCATCGAACTATATGAGATCTTTCACAATACTGGAGAAACTAGAAAAGTTATCAGCAAAAAAGTCCAAATTGGGATTTGTGCTAATAACATTATTAATTAATTTACACATACTTAATATAGGGGAATTATCATGTGACACTGTTCTAGCAAACGGTACATGAAACATAATGTTGCGGTTTCTAGTTTTTAAAGTAGGCACTTTGCTTGCAAATTCAGCTAGTAGGTTGATATCATCTATTAAGTTATGAAATAATTTATAAATAAACATAATTAAAGCATAATTGCGTCTACTCTCCAACGACTTGACTTCAAAAAACTTTAACAAGTCGCTATAAGGAGTATACGTTGGATATTGACGTGTTAATTTGTAAACTGATGCGTATCTCAAAAATTTACTCTGTAACATTTCGATTTTTTGTTTATAAACATTGTATACGGGATTCCACACAACAGATGAGTATTCAAGTTTACTTCGTACAAAAGAATTGAATAACAAAAAGATAACATCTAAATTTTGTAGCTCTGACGAAAAGCGTATTATCATACCCAAAGCTCTGTATGAGCTATTAACAATCGACTCTACATGTTGTGTGAATGTTAAACACGAGTCAAAACACACACCAAGATCATTTACCAAACTCTCACGTTTTAAGACATTGTTATCGATTGAGTAAGGATACTGAACTGAGATGAGCTTTCTGGTAAAAGATATTGCTTTACATTTATCTACATTTAGATTTAAATGATTTTTTTGACACCATGAACTGATGTTATTTATGTCATTCTGTAGCAGCAAACAATCGCTGATGGAGTTTGTAACCCTATACAGTTTCAAATCGTCAGCATATAGTAAACATTCAGAATTCTCAATTACAGAGGGCAAGTCGTTAACAAATAATAAAAACAAAAGAGGACCTAAATTGGATCCCTGAGGAATACCCGATGTGGGAACAAATGTTTTTGATACAGAATTTTTATATTTAACAAATTGTTCACGATTAAATAGATAAGATCTCATTAAATTCATAACACTAGTTGTACAACCAAAAGACTGAAGTTTTTCCAGCAACACATTATGGTTGACCTTGTCGAAGGCTTTTGCAAAGTCGGTATATATTGTATCCACTTGAGAGCCGACGTCCAGGTTTTTAGATACATAATGGGTAAAAGATATTAAGTTAGTCACAGTGGATCTCTTTTTAACAAAGCCGTGTTGCCTGGATGAAATGCACTGACTCACATGATCGTATATATGTACATATAAAATCTGTTCAAAAACTTTTGCAACACTCGGAATTATAGAGATAGGCCTGTAATTTTTTATTTGTTTTTTATCTCCCGATTTGAAAATGGGCACAATTCTAGCACTTTTCCATGCATCAGGAAATACCGAGGTTTTTAACACGAGGTTAAATAATATCATTAAAGGGTAAGAAAGTATATCACTACATCCTTTAAGTACACAGTTAGGAATATTATCTGAGCCCACTGAAGATTTTGATTTCAATTTGGCTGGTTTCGTATATTCTGGGAATAAATAATTAACTGATTTCAAAGATTTTGGCAAGTTTGGTATATTCTGGGAATAAAAATTTTGAAATATTAGTTTCATCTGTTTCTTCTTTAAAAGATTATCTATTCCGAATACTCATTATTTATTGTTACTACAGGTAGGGAATAAGTAATAATAATTAGATTCAGGTTATTACTTAACAGGGGTGGCAGTAGTAAAATAATTTTTCGTACAAAAATTGTTTTTTTTGTAAAAATCTTTTCAACAATACCACTTTCAACCTATCGTACTATCTAAAATTCCGGAGTTCTGGACATTCTTGAGCAAACTATTCGGGATGCCGGCATTTCCGGGAAATAACAATATCATCATTCGATTCTTTATTACGACTTTTATAATGAAATTTTTTGACTCTATACGACGAACCGTTTTTGATAAAAAAAGTAAATAATTAAGCACACCGACCAAATATTACGTTTACTTTCTTGAGCAAGACGCAGAGAGCTAACCAGTTCGCAGCATCTTACCTTGTCTAAAAGCTAGGTTCATATTTCTATACAAACGCAGGCAAGAATTATGATTCTTGGTTTTTTGTACGTTGAAATAAATAAAACAATTTTATTTTACACAAAAATAATCAATAATACATTTATTTGTGGAACTTTCAGACAGCGTCACGTCCAGCAGCCAAATTATACAGTGAAGGTTATCGTTTCTCAAATTATTATATTATAATAGAGTAATAAAGTAAGTAATAAGGTAAACAATGAAACATTGTTTATGATATCTACGGATAGAGAGGTAAATGGTATTGTATTTTCCACGTTACTCACTATTCGTTTCTTTTTACATTCGGTAAGGTGATTTGAATAACGTAGAAAGTTTTTATAGTAATTCGAATTAACGTGTTACCACGATTTATTTTATACCTAATATTACACTTAAATTATATGTTAATATTACAATGATTATTATTACTGATTAGGTTGAATAGAGAAGTGCTCGGCGAGGCTTCTCTTAACTGATTACTGGTTGATTGGTTGAGTAGCGAAGTGCTCGGCGCGACTTCGTTTCGTTGACTACTACTGTTACAATGGTTTCCTCGGGTTTTGTTGCCTCGTGAGAAATTGAAAATGCTTACAGATGGGTTTCTAGTTGGGGATGATAATAATAATAATAATGCGTTTAACGTCCGTTTCTCGACATTATGTCATAACAGACGCCATTCGCACCATTACTATTTTCCATTTTTACCACTTCCCGTTTTATACATTTTTATTATACTTCAACTTATTTAATAGCAATGTGCGAATGGAGGAATTATAGGACATTAGGATAAGGTAGGCAACTTTGGGAGCATAGGAGTTTGACAGGTATTCGGCCATGGCCTTGAATAAGAAACCATCTCGATATTCATCTGAAATTATTGAGGGAAACCATGGAAAACCTCAAACAAGATGGCCGGTACAGGAATTACCATTTCTCGGCGTGAGGCAGTAGGAAAAAGTCCTAGCCACATCTGCCCCCGCCGGGATTCGAACCCAGTACCTCCCCAATGCGAGTCTAGTGCTGTACCACTAAGCTACATCGCTGGGTCTAGTTGGGGATGAAATTACTATGATTGTTCGTTTGGCAACAGGCGTTGATGTTAAGTCGCGAGGTGAGATTTCCAAGGGGTAAAAACTTGTTTACAAAAATCTAAACTGAAGGTCAGAGGTTTATGACAGGGTTTATAATCCAGGGAAAGTTTGAACTAAGGTCAATAAAATGGAACGTGCAAAACAACATAATTTAGGGATTAAATCATCACCTATAAACAAACATTTTTCGAAAGTTTTAAATCCGGTAAAAGGAAACATTGTAAAATACCCAATAAACTTTTATAGTTTTAAGACGAGTAAACAATCATTGAAAAAATTGGGTTTTTTTCTATACTCGCATGTTTTGTGAAATTGAATTTAAAACTAGATTTTATTATTTAGGGTTGTTAATAATGACGCTACGAAACATCCTCCCCCCGTTGAGTGAAGGTTTTCGGTCAACATTTGTACTGCTTATACTAAGATACTTAACACTACACTTATATGATTCTAGATCAGTCATTATGAATTGGAACTGGTAAAATAGCTGATTTTTTAACGTTTCTGACTAAGGTGGTGGTTGCTGTTTTCACTGTCACCGTGCGTATAACACCATCACTTCCTGGGGCACACTCGATGATACGTCCCAACGACCATTGAGTAGGTGGTAGGTTGTCATCTTGAAGTAGGACGATCGCACCTGTTTGTATATTTGGATTATCAGTGGCCCATTTAGTTCTAGTAGTCAATTCATTGAGGTATTCATGACTCCAGCGTTTCCAAAAATGTTGTTTAACCTTTTGGATATGCTCCCATGTTGACAACAGATTGGTGGGCGGTATTAAGCCTTAAAGTAAATAATAACTAGTAAATAATGATGTGTTGTCATGGGGATGATAATATAACTTAAGCGAGCTCGTTCAATTTCTCTCTATTTCTATACTTTAAGCAATAAAGTAAGTAATAGAGTAAACAAAAGAAACATTGTTTATGACATCTATAGGTGATAGGTAAACCATATGATTGTCTAAGCATTAAAGTATATAATAATAGCTAGTAAATAAAGATGAGATATCATGGGGATGATAATATAACTTCTGCGAGTTTCAGTTCACCTTGGAGGTATTGACTGTGGAGAGAAATGAACTTATCTGCACGCAAAAAAAGTTTAGGAAATACATGGGTTTTCAATTTTGAAAATTCGCCTTCAACTGTGGAAGAAGATTTATATCATTTGAGTATGTTGAAATCTGGGTGCATAATTTCTGTCCAAAGTGGGAGGTAAT
Source organism: Mongoloraphidia duomilia (assembly GCA_039654895.1). Classification (NCBI taxonomy): domain Eukaryota; kingdom Metazoa; phylum Arthropoda; class Insecta; order Raphidioptera; family Raphidiidae; genus Mongoloraphidia; species Mongoloraphidia duomilia. The sequence continues at coordinate 13,274 of JBDIXK010000221.1, forward strand.
ATATTATCAGATCTCGCAACATTTGCGCTGCTTTCGGAACGTGGAATTGATTGAGGCCTATAAAGCAGTTGTTTTTGGTCGTAGCAGCTATCGCTTCGACTTTACTGTACAATGATTTTGCCAAGTTTATCCACGAATCAGGGGATTGAATCCATGATGTTTTCTGGTAATTTGTACTCTACTTCGTCTTGCTCAATTTCAGTCTCTTTTTCAATTACCATGATACTATAACTGTAAAGATATGCTCACTAGAGGTACATGGGTTTTATTGTTTCATGTTACGTACCTACCTGAGTTATTCACCTAATTTAATTACGGTATTGCTGTCAAAGAAATAATTTATAAAAAGGGGCAGAAAATGTTTAAAAAGCTTGGTTTCAGTCATTGAATGTTGTATTTTATATTAAAAAACACTGTAATAAGAATAGTGGTAATTTTTGAAAACTTTCTCTTTTTTATATTTGAAATTTCTTTAATTTTACGATCTAAAATTCTTATTTTAAAATACATTTTACATTTGAAAAAAAAAAAATTTTTTTTTGCGTCTTGTTACGTTTTTTTTTTTAAGCTTTTAAGTAATTATCTGGTTTTGCCGATTTTAGGCAACTAATCATACACATCAGTAAACAAATCTATTATTTGACGTAAGAATAAGGTTGCTCATTTTGGACGTTAGATGTCGCACGCTGCCTATTAAATTTTTGTGTACTAATTCAATGAATTATGGGAATTATTTTTCATTTCCGGCATTTTGACAAAAGCTTGGACACATTTTGGTTGCGTTGTGCAAAACGCTTATAAGTTTTTGTGATTTTTCGTTAATCATCTTTGATGATTGTAAATTTCTGAAGCAGATACTAATGCAATAGTGGATGATAAGAAATGGTTCGGAGTTTTCGATAGATATTTTCGGACATTACACCCTCAATCCTGAGGTAAGTGTGAATATTATTCGTCCCCACATGGACTCATAAATAATTGATAATTTTTTTTTCTGATG
>JBDIXK010000222.1:0-14262 GCA_039654895.1 Mongoloraphidia duomilia
GGAATGTCCATAGATTATCACTACTTGAACTGTCATTTCTTGTAGCAAAAAGCGAACATAAGGCTAAAATGTTCGTTCAAAAGATTTGTATTTGAGTTTAAGCGAGATCTGACAGCTGTACACTTTTCTGTGAAAGATAAAAATTTAACGTTAAAATCGATGAGTTTAATCGAAATTCGACAGATAATTGAATTTCAAAAGCTATTTTTACAATAACGATCGATATTATTCATACATATTATATAATATAATAGTAACTTTTATATACGATTAAGCGCTGATCTATGGAGCAACGATTCAGTTGAACCAATACTATATTATCTTTCTTTTGGAAAATGGTGAAAAAATTTCAAAATTTAATCAACAAAAATTTTAAAATATTTAAATTTCTTAAAAAGAATGTTGTTCAGTATTCGTTAAATACAGCTCTGTACTTTTTTTGTTATAAATGAATTATATATTTTTTTTATGCCTTTAGACTTATGCAAGTACCTATTTATTTATGTAATTTGTCAATTTATTTTATTGAAATGTTTTAAATAAAAATCAGTTGATGTTAAAACACAAAACGTTTAAAAACTACGTCGTAATTTATTATCCTTATTTTGTGCAATTTTATATCAGGAATTTAACAACAGATTCTGAAACATTTTGGTCCTTCGAGCCGGATTATTTAAAACATTAACGCAAAAATAAGAATAATAAGTACGCATTTTCATACAACGGTTGAAAATAATCTCGTTTTTCTACATACTTATACAAGTATAAAGTTATTATTTTCGCCAGCTTATTACTATTGATCATCATGCAAGATCTTTTAAACAAACAAGAGTGGACAGCTGGGCTAATTTCACGGACTATAATTAACCTCAAGAAACTTGGACGAGACAATATCACACGGGGTGCTATACGTTCCCGTATTGATCAACTTGACGCTTACTGGAATAAACTGCAAGAGAATCACTACTCTTTAATCTGTCTTAGAGATCCAACATTTCAAGAAACACAGTATTTCGAAGAACATCATTTTGATAAGGCTGCTGATGATTACGCAACTGTCAAGGGAGAACTACTCGACATGTTATATGAATTTGAAAACACAGTGCCAAATGCAAACTCAACAAACACAGAAGATGGATCAATTGCTACTGCTGGGGGCCATCATAATATGCTACCTCGCATCAATGTGCCTCGGTTTTCTGGCAATTATACTGACTGGACAAGCTTCAACGATCTTTTTACATCACTCGTACATAATAATACGTCATTATCAGATGTACAACGACTGCATTACCTTAAGCTAAGCCTCACTGGTGAAGCCGAACAACTACTGAAAAATCTTGAAGTAACTAGCGCCAACTACAAAATTGCCTGGTATCAACTGGTAGCCCGATATGAGAACAAGCGTTTAATTATTCATAATCATCTACAAAACTTAACAAAGCTTTCTGCTGTAAAAAGTGAATCGGCATCTGAACTGAAACGATTATATGACGGAACAACTGAAGTGATTCGAGCCCTAGAGAATTTAAAACGACCGATTAAGTACTGGGATGACTGGCTCGTTCACATAACAGTCGATCGACTTGACATAGCTTCTCGTCGCGATTGGGAAAAGTCAATCAGCGCAACGACAGATCCAGTAACGTACACACAACTCAAAGAATTCATTGAAGGGCGCATACGAGAACTTGAAGCACTTGACTCATCTACTACTATTCGAGGGAAGACAACTATTCCTAAAGAAGCGCAATTATCACGCTGCAAAACACACACTACTACCACTACAACAGATGAACAAAAGTGTCCAGATTGCACTGGCAAGCATTTTATTATGTTTTGTTCGAGCTTCCGAAAGAAAACTCCTGAACAACGACGAGAGTTGATTTCTCAAAACCAGCTCTGCTACAATTGCCTTAGCAATAAACATTTAAGGAGAAATTGTGTCTCTGTGAAACGATGCCAGAATTGTGGAGCTAACCATCATTCACTACTCCATGGTAGCTCTACTGCTACAGCTATCAAGCAGAATCAGACAGAAAACTCAACTGAGAAAGCGTCAACGTCGGCTATGACATCAAGAATAGAATCTCACACACAAAATACAGCTGTCCTTCTAGCTACCGCCGTAATTAATCTACGCTCGGCGGATGGTCGAATGCTGACTGTACGGGCTCTCTTGGATCAAGGGTCAGAATCGTCTTTTATTACGGAATCTGTCGCACAACAACTCCGTCTGAAAAGAAAACCTGTCAACATCACTGTATATGGACTTGGGAATGCTACATCAGGAACCGTTAAAACAGTTGCCTTCGCACGAATGCATTCTCACATAGATCCAGACAAATCCTATGAGGTCAGAGCTCTCGTACTGCCGAAGCTAACAACGCGGTTGCCAACTGTTCAATGTTCGAGTGAGAAGTGGACTCATCTACAAGGCTTGCAGTTAGCAGATCCAGACTACAATAAACCAGCACGTATTGAATTAGTTCTCGGAGCGGACATCTACAGTCAAATTTTACTTGATGGTGTACGCACAGGGTCACGCAACAGTCCTGTGGCTCAATGCACAACCTTAGGATGGATACTCTCTGGGGTAGTTACGACAGATATGTTATCACCGTCAATGACCAGCAGTTTACACTGTACAACTAACACAGAGTTATCCATGCAACTACAACGCTTCTGGCAAGTGGAAGATGTAGCTACTGTTTCCGCTCAATTGACTGATGATGAAATCAAATGTGAAACTCACTTTACAAATACGCATACCCGAGATGTTCAAGGTCGTTATGTGGTTCGACTACCGTTTAAGACAGATCAAATGCACTTCGTAATAAAGGACTCTTATCAGTCCGCACTACAATTACTACTACACATGGAACGACGCTTCGTGAAAAATTCTGAGCTAGCTGCTTCATACATTGACTTCATGACTGAGTACAGCGCACTAGGCCATATGACTCCTGTATCCAACATTACTACTACAACAGATATACCTGGATTTATTTTACCGCACCATTCGGTGATAAAGACAGCGAGTTCTACAACGAAGTTACGCGTTGTTTTCAACGCTTCACAACCATCATTAAATGGTTTATCACTAAATGATATGCTGCTAATCGGTCCAAAATTACAACCTGACTTATCAGCTATCATTCTAAGATGGAGAATGCATCCAATTGTTTTCGGAGCCGACATAGCCAAAATGTACAGGCAGATATGGGTCCATCCGGAAGATTGCGATTATCAACAGATTTTATGGCGAGCCGCCTCCAATCAACCGATTCAACAATATCGTCTTCTCACGGTGACATATGGAACTGCAAGTGCTCCATTCCTTGCATTGAGAGTTCTACGCCAGCTAGCACATGATGAACAAAATCAATACCCACTCGGAGCAAAAATAATTTTACATGACATGTACATAGATGACGTGCTTACAGGCGCTAATTCCATTCCGGAAGCTGTAGAATACCAACGTCAGTTGACTGAAATATTAAAAGCTGGAGGATTCCACTTACGAAAATGGGTTTCTAATTCGTCTACACTGCTTGAAAAGATCCCGCATAACGAACAGGAACCTCTTGTTGAAATGGAATTGAAACCTGAAACTGGTGCCGTTCCTGTCTTAGGATTGTTTTGGCAACCAGAACTTGATACTTTTAAATTCAGAGTACAACTTTCCGACGACTCATCCAGAGGTACGAAACGTGGGATTCTTTCGGATATTGCAAAATTATTCGACCCACTTGGCTGGCTCAGTCCGGTCACAATAACTGCAAAGATCCTACTTCAATCACTGTGGCTGCTTGGAGTTGACTGGGATACGAATCTTCCTACAGATGTTGAGAAACAGTGGAGAATGTATCGATCACAACTGCAGTCACTAGAAAGAATTTCAATCAGACGATGGACGGGAATTCAGTCCACAACGCGAACTACTTACGAACTTCATGGATTCGCCGACGCATCTGAACGAGCTTACGCTGCTGCGGTTTATCTTCGTGTACAAACTGACCATGATAATGTACAAGTTACTTTACTCTCTGCGAAGACTAAGGTAGCACCTGTTAAAATAGTTTCATTACCACGCCTGGAACTTTGTGCTGCAACCCTACTCGCTCGGTTGACACAATATGTTCAACAAGCTCTAGACAACTCCGTACAATTGACTTACCTGTGGACAGATTCTACCGTCGTCCTTGCATGGATCAAAGGACACGCGTCTCGCTGGAAGACGTTTGTCGCTAACAGAGTGAGTGAAATCCAAACGCTACAGTCAACAGCCACTTGGCATCACGTATCTTCATCAGAAAATCCTGCTGACTGTGCGTCTCGTGGACTAAATCCAGCCGAGCTTGAAAGTCATTCTCTGTGGTGGAACGGTCCACAGTGGCTCACAAAACCATCATCGTATTGGCCAACTACGCTACCAAACCTGCCATCTAACGTGGATTTGGAAGATCGAGTGACCAAAAGTCATGCTACACTACTGCTTACTAAAGATAATTTGGATCTTTTACAGCGTTATTCTTCTCTAAACAAGCTCATCCGGGTTACAGGATATTGTAAACGGTTTATTTTCAATTTAAGACACCCTGTAACACATCGACGCAAAGGACACCTGATACCAACAGAGCTACTGGAAGTTCGAAATTTTTGGATTATGTATGTCCAAAAGGAATCATTCGCTGCAGACTACAAGGCTCTTCAATCAAAAGAGCCGCTGACACACACAAGCCACTTGAGTAAATTAAACCCATTTTTGGATGAAACAGGATTACTTCGAGTTGGAGGACGTCTTCAACATTCTTTACTGAATTATGATGAGAAGCATCCTATCATTTTACCTAAACAATCACCATTTACGACTTTAATAATTCTTCAGGCACATCGGACAATCTTGCATGGCGGTACGCAGCTAACTCTCAGCTATCTTCGGAGAATGTACTGGATTCTTGGAGGAAGACAGCGAGTAAGAAGTTTCATTAGACAGTGCCGAAATTGTCTTCCGTACCAGGCTACATCTACTGCTCCACTAATGGCGAATTTACCTGCACAGAGAGTTCAGCCCTCACGCCCTTTTCTGCACTCCGGAGTCGACTATGCTGGTCCAATACGGCTACGAACAACGAAAGGTCGAGGTTACCGGGCCTACAAAGGCTATATTGCCGTATTCATTTGTATGTCGACACGCGCCATTCACTTAGAAGGCGTGAGCGACTATACCACATCAGCATTTATATCTGCTTATAAACGCTTTGTATCAAGACGTGGTGTTTGCTCCACACTTTGGAGTGATAACGGTACCACATTTGTTGGTGCTGATAATGAGCTAAAGCGATTATTCCAGATGTCTTCACCTCAACGGAGAGAAATTGCTGAAATGCTGTCCAACGATGGTACAGATTGGAGGTTTATTCCTCCAGCCTCGCCACACTTCGGCGGATTGTGGGAAGCCGGAGTCCGTTCCACGAAACATCATTTGCGCCGTGTCATAGGAGAACACACGCTAACCTACGAAGAATTAGCTACATTCCTGGCCGAGGTGGAAGCGTGCTTAAACTCCAGACCGTTACAAGCGCTCTCAGACGACCCTACAGATTTTACAGCGCTGACTCCTGGTCACTTTCTCATAGGATCAGCTCTCACCACAGTTCCTGAACCTAGTTTATTGGACATCAAAACTAGTAGACTCAATAGATGGCAACTATTACGCCAAATGTACGAACATTTTTGGGTTCGCTGGTCGTCGGAATATCTAACGACCCTCCAAGCGCGTCACAAATGGCGAGTAACCAAAAGGGAGATCAAACCGGACGATTTGGCTCTTCTTATTGACGAGCGTCTTCCACCATCAAAATGGGCCCTTTGTAGAGTAATCGCCCTGCATCCTGGACCCGACAATGAAATACGCGTCGTCACAATTCGTTCAGCAGGAACTACTCTGACACGACCAGTGACAAAACTGTGTTTTCTACCACGTCACACTGAAGATAATTGAAGAACCCCCTACTTGAAGAAACATATCCTACATCTGTTCAAGGCGGGCGGTATCATTACCTAACAGAAGAATTTTCGTTTTTTTTTGAAGACAAACGAGACGGGCGGAATGTTCAGTATTCGTTAAATACAGCTCTGTACTTTTTTTGTTATAAATGAATTATATATTTTTTTTATGCCTTTAGACTTATGCAAGTACCTATTTATTTATGTAATTTGTCAATTTATTTTATTGAAATGTTTTAAATAAAAATCAGTTGATGTTAAAACACAAAACGTTTAAAAACTACGTCGTAATTTATTATCCTTATTTTGTGCAATTTTATATCAGGAATTTAACAACAGATTCTGAAACAAATGTCAATGTAAATAGTTTTATATAATATGCAATTTGTTTCACCTTAAATACGTCTCTAAAAAAACATTACATTTGAAAATCAAACATTCAATGATGACATGAAGATAGTAGAAATGGGCCAATTATTAACGTTTGTGTATTGAAAATGTATCTTTTTAATGAAAACGTTGCATTTTGGAACAGTAAATTTATAATAAGGTTTGTTAATATATCCTTTTAGATATATATGTTATAACTTAGTTAATAAAATAAAACACTTGAAAAATGATAATAAAAGTTAGGTTAGAATATTATAACTATTAAAAATTTTGGAGCATACAAGTAATTCAAGAATTACAAGGCGCGATATTCATGTAGGTATTGTGTGTAAACGGTTTTACCGAACATAGGGAAAAAAAACTCGGGTCGCAGTGCCAAAACCCTGCCGACAATATAGTGTATTTGCTAATACTGGAATTGTGGCTTTATTATGTGAACTTAAGGTTGTTTATGAATAAAATAAAAAATTTAACCCCTTAATACATCCCTTAAAATAATATTTTTTTTCTTAATTTTAATATTTTTATCAATGCAACCTCGGTGCCAAATTAAATACACCCTTCAGTAAGTAAAGCACTATCCGCAAACTAGTGTTTTCATAAAATTTGTAAGTCCGGTCCTGTCAGGCCGATTTTATTAAAATTTTAGCAGCACATTTTAATCGTTACTAAAGGGTTAAATTTCAATTTTGAAACGATTCTAAGAATTTTTTCGGCATTTTTGGGCCCAAAAACATTTTTCAACCCCTAAAAACCACCCTTAAAATGGTCCGATTGGGCCCATTTTAAATAAGCTTCTTGCGGTGATGGATTTCAACGTGCCTACCAAATTTCATCAAAATCAATTAACTCTTTCGAAAGTTATTGCCCGTACACACACATATATATATATAATATATATATATATATATATATATATATATATATTATACATATATAAATAGACATTTCCAAAAATGGTGCCAAAGTGTTCAGGAGGCTATGAAACGTCGAGAAATTTTGGTCCGACCCCTAGGTCCCGCCATCCGATCGACGCCAATAGTGTATGTGCCATATGGCAAATACACTAATAACACTAAGAAGATCAATTTTGTAGTAGGCTATGGCCATAAGACCTAATGTAAATATGTATTGGATTACATAGAAAAAATAGTGCAGTGAATTTTTTAATCAATTTTCCATAGCAACGGTTGACTATTAAGCGAAATTCGGAACCTGCTAAATAAAAAAAGTCATGAGGTGTCGTAAGATACCCGACAGAAGCTATGTTTCTTACGCATTGTATATAAAACCGAATTTATCAAAGACATAAACAATGTTATTATTTGACCGCCATTTTGAAATCTGACGCCATTTTATTTTTTTGTGTCTTATTAAACTCTCAAATAGCAATTTTCAAAAGGATCGGATCATTTTTACAAAGAAGTATATACCTATGGCCGCCATTTTAAAATATGACGTCATTTTATTTTTTTGCGTTCTATAAAACTCGTCAATATCTATTTTCAAAAAGATCGGATAATTTTTACACAAAAAGTACATATTGCTGCCATTTTGAAATCTGACGTCATTTTATTTTTTTGTGTCCTATGAAACTCTCAAATACCGATTTTCAAAAGAATCGGATAATTTTTACAAAAAAGTACATATGACCGCCATTTTTAAATCTGACGTCATTTTATTGTTTTGTGTTCTATGAAACTCTCAAATATCAATTTTCGAAAGGATCGGATAATTTTTACAAAAATGTACATACGGCCGCCAATTTGAAATCTGACGTCATTTTATTTTTTTGCGTCTGAAACTCTGAAATATCAATTTTCAAAAGGATCGTATAAATTTTAGAAAGGAGTACAATATATTTTCGCCATTTTGAAATCTGACGTCATTTTATTTTTTTGTGTCCTATGAAACTCTCAAATATCAGTTTTCAAAAGAATCGGATAATTTTTACAAAAAAGTACATATGGCCGCCATTTTTAAATCTGACGCCATTTTATTTTTTTGTGTCCTATGAGACTCTCAATATCAATTTTCAAAAGGATCGGATAATTTTTACAAAAAAGTACATACGGTCGCCATTTTGAAATCTGATGTCATTTTATTTTTTTGTGTCCTATGAAACTCTCAAATACCGATTTTCAAAAGAATCGGATAATTTTTACAAAAAAGTACATTTGGCCGCCATTTTTAAATCTGACGTCATTTTATTTTTTTGTGTTCTATGAAACCTTCAAATATCAATTTTCAAAAGGATCGGATAATTTTTACAAAAATGTACATACGGCCGCCATTTTGAAATCTGACGTCATTTTATTTTTTTGTGTCTTATGAAACTCTCAAATATCAATTTTCAAAAGGATCGTATAATTTTTAGAAATAAGTACTACATATTTCCGCCATTTTGAAATCTGACGTCATTTTATTTTTTTGTGTCCTATAAAACTCGCAAATATCAATTTTCAAAAGGATCGGATAATTTTTACAAAAAATTATATATAATGGCCGCCATTTTGAAATCTGACGTCATTTTATTTTTTTGTGTCCTATGAAACTCTCAAATATCAATTTTCAAAAGGATCTGATAATTCTTACAAAAAAGTACATATGGCCGCCATTTTGAAATCTGGCACCATTTAATTTTTTTGTGTCCTATAAAACTCTCAAATATTAATTTTCAAAAGAATCGGATAATTTTTACAAAAAAGTACTATGGCCGCCATTTTGAAATCAGACGCCATTTTATTTTTTTGTGTCCTATAAAACTCTCAAATATTAATTTTCAAAAGGATCGGATAATTTTTACAAAAGTGACGTTACACTACTTCGTGACGTGACGTTTCACTTTTTATTATTTAGGTTCCCAACTGAAACGTGCGTTAAGAAGCATACCTTCAAATAAAAATAGGTAAAAAAACTTTTAAGTTAAACGGTTTTATAAATGTTTTAAAAAGAAAAAAATAATATTTAATTTATGTTCATAAGTATAAAAGCGTGGGTCGTAAACTCTATGATAATTTATTACAGTCACGACCCACGCTTTTATACTTATAAACCTAAATTAAATTTTATTTTTTTCATTTTAGTACATTTATAAAACCGTTTAACTTAAAAGTTTTTTATCTATTTTTATTTTTAATTTTTTAGTATGCTTTATTTCCTTAGTCTGATTTTATAACATTTATCCGATCCACTGAAACGTTACCGGAGAAAGACCTTTTGCCTGTGAAAATTCAAAAGTACGATATGCACCCGGACGAAAGTCGGGCCGGTCAGCTAGTTATCATAATATTGTATTGTCACCGGAGCTACACATGTGTGCAAAATTTCAACTCAATCGGATCACGGGAAGTGGGTGAAAATTCAAAAGTACGATTTACACCCGGACGAAAGCCGGGCCGGTCAGCTAGTTACCATAAATTGTATTGTCACCAGAGCTACACATGTGTGCAAAATTTTTAACTCAATCGGATCACGGGAAGTGGGTGAAAATTCAAAAGTACGATATGCACCCGGACGAAAGCCGGGCCGGTCAGCTAGTTATCATAATATTGTATTGTCACCGGAGCTACACATGTGTGCAAAATTTCAACTCAATCGGATCACGGGAAGTGGGTGAAAATTCAAAAGTACGATTTACACCCGGACAAAAGCCGGGCCGGTCAGCTAGTTACCATAATATTGTATTGTCACCGGAGCTACACATGTGTGCAAAATTTCAACTCAATCGGATCATAGGAAGTGGGTGAAAGTTCAAAAGTACGATTTACGCCCGGACGAACCGGGCCGGTCAGTTAGTTAACATAATATTGTTTTGTCACCGGAGCTACACATGTGTGCAAAATTTCAACTCAGTCGGTCGCAACTCGCAAGATTTGTAACAAATATACGGGATTAAGCTAAATAAAACCACCGTTTAAAAAACAAAGCATCTACTACCTACTTACTTTTGCGTGATGCCAGAACATACGTTTTTTTTTGAGAATCAGTTCGGTTGCTTTTGCGTGATGCCAGAATATTTTAAAACTCGCAGTCGCATAAGAAGTTATTTACTTGAAAAAAAAAATCATGTAAATCGGATCAGTGGTTCTCGAGTTATAAGCGTACAAAGGGACATACAGACAGAGAAAGTCAAATTGTTCGGGAAGGTATGAACGTCGAGAAATTTTGGTCCGATCCCTAGGTCTCGTCATCCGATCGACGTCAATAATTAGTTACACGTCATTTTAACTCAGTAGGCCAGGGTTTTTAAACTTAAATTCAAACATCAGCAGTCAAAAAATTGAATAACTATTAAAATAATGCAATATAAGACATAGCATACGCTATCTTCCAATATCCATATCACAGTGTGCAACAGACAAGGACAACCGAAACAAGTTCGCGATTTATTAGATAAAGTCGCATTTATTTCGTTTAATAATCATATAAATCTGTATAAAAAAACTGTTTTGATACAATATTATACATGAAATCTATCTAAAATTTTCTGCTCTTTCGTTTAAGACAGGTTTCGAATCGATCTGACTTAAATTGAGCAAACTATAAGCAAAAAACACCGTTTTTTCTAATTTGCTCCCCTCTGGGGCCAAAATTCAAAAATCGGGCGACGTTAGGATCAAATAGACCCCGAGAGGAATCGAACAAAAAAAAGTTTTTGAAAATTGGTTCATCCGTTTGGGCTGTACGCGTGACACAAAATAGCGTGACAGATTCACAGATTCACAGATTCACAGATTCACAGATTCACAGATTCACAGATTCACAGATTCACAGATTCACAGACAAAGCGAGTGTATATAGGCGCTTCTAGCTTCGCTAAGATCGCGCCTAAAAATAAAAGATGTTATAATTTTTCAGTGCATTTAAAGTTAATAAAGCATTCATATTATTGTCTCCTTAATGAAATATTTCAAATATAATTTTATTTACAGAAATCAAAAAGCAAGTTAAAAAATTTCTCAACCAATTAAGTACCTATATTATGGAACATCGACTCTGTTAAAAATTGATTGAAAACAATATTAGGATAAGATATTTAAACAGTGAAAAAGACCACCACTAATAAGTTCAAAAGGTTAAGCTGAAAGAAAACAATTCAATTTCATACTAATATTAATTAATATATTATAATAGGATATGAACTCTGTTCGTTTTTAAGGTAGTGAAAACACTGAAAAAAAATATATATAAGAATTTACAGTGTCCCGATAAAGATTCGCGTAGTATATTGTATTTAAACCAGTTTATTATGTTGACAATCGCAATATCGAATATCTTATAACTATAACCATCTCACCAAGAGATTTTCGAAGTACTTACGACATTCATTCGTCGTAGACCGAAACGTATCGATACGACGATGCGGGTCCAAAGTCAGATAAAAGTGTCTCATTTGACCGATCAATGAGTCGTTTTTGTAAGCCGGTGTTCATACAGTACTTTTGCTTTCAATAAAAAAATTAAAAATGTATAAATTGACAAGTCTGTAATTTTTAACGACTTTGTAATATAGTTCTACAGAATAATAAACATTTTAAGATTTCTCTCTTTACTGAAATTTCTTGGTAGCCTGTTAAAATAATAGTCTCAGAACAAACCAGACTAAAAAAAGTATGTACCTACATCGATGTCTATCAATTGGAGTATCGATAATGTTTTGTATTTAATATTTTCCTGGACATACGCAAATAAACTCAAATAGTAGGTATATAAAACTGTTTGGGCTCTTTAAATATGATAAAATATAATATGAGGTAAGTACACTTTATTTTTTAAAAATTTACTTAAAATAGTACCCCACGCGAAAAACATTTCTACAGTTTGTTATTTAAGTTTTCAATAAAAAAAATTAACTCTCATAAAACCATCTGTACTGACAGTTTCATGAAGATTTGCTATATCAAATAACAAATTACAAATTTAGTACTGCTTTTTGATTTTATTGCAATAGTTTATAATTAACGAAAACTGAAATGGGTTTTTACATTTATTATATATATAATATATTAATTTGTGCCTGAAGAGGATATAAAATTATATCGAAACGTCGCATATAATATAATTAATAAATAAATAGGATAGGGAAAGTGGTTTTTTTAATATTGAAAATGTAAAACTGACAATGACATTCTGGAGACGTCATTGAATTGAAAGGTAATAGAGGTGCTACAAGCATTTACTCAATTCTCATTTTATATGTCAGAAGAAGAAGAAATTATTATTCCCAATCCATTCCGTGTTTTGCCGCCATGTTTACTCGGCCCTGTGACGTCAAAACCTGGCTTCAATTTTGATAAGCAGTTGTACAAGGCATGCGTTCTCTATAGATTCTACCTCAGTGACTATAGTAAAAGTTTTAGGTTGGCAATACTGAACTTATACAATATTATACTTCAGTCAAAAGGAAATTAAATCAAGTAATTTGATTTTGTCAGAAAACTTCTGTTTGAAGATATGTGTGATATTGAATAATTCTTATTCAAAGTGAAATATTGTGTTTGCATTGGTTTGTTCAGACACTGTATCTATAATCTATTATTGATAACATTTAATCTGTGTGTGTGACGAGTCAGAATGGAAGCAAAGGTAAGTGTTAAATCTTAGATTTTTATGTATTTTTGTTTTATTGTTCTTTTCATATAAATCTATATTTTTTCAATAAAAACAGCATTTTGTACAGTGTACATATACATGCACTGAATAAAATCTCAAAAAAGATTGTTCGTAAAAACATGAAAATAGACAATACATTTTAATAATGAAAAAACTGTTATACATATTTGCATAAAGTCAATTGTTCGGAAAAATAATATTTTCTACATTATTATCGGATATTGTAGATTACCGACGCCGTCAGTGTCATTTAATTTAATTTTATATTATATACTACGTTTTGTCTGTGAATTTGGTCATTTTTTTATTCTGTTTTTTGTCGATATCGCAGGTACCGTTTGGGATATAAAACTCAGCTTTTGTACACATCGTTGTCATTAGTATTAGCTACTTTTAAAGCGCTTAATCAATTTTTTTTCATATGCCAGTGACGGAGATAGCAGGCGAGGTCGCCCATTTCCTGCAGCTCTTTATGTAAACTTATGTGTAAGCCTTTCTTGATAAATTGTCGCACTGTCGCACATTTTTCTATCAGTGTAATTATTCATTTTTCTCACGCAAACAAAATACTAAGAATGGGCAAATTAATTATGTACCTATAATAAAGGTAATAAGTACCCACGATATTGACTCCTTATGTTAACTAAACGACAATAATAATTGTCAATAAAATTAATGTCAAAAAGTGCATTAAAATGCAATAAAACGACTAGATCAAAAACAAATGTTTTTATCAACAAGAAAACATGTTGCTACTTTTTTCATGTTTTTCATCATAAAATGCCGTTTTTCTCTAAAACGGTTCACGTTAGAGCTTTTGACCAGGTGTACCTTTTTTGTGTAGAAAACATTAGCTGTGAAAATATGCTTTCAGAATGCCAATTTCCCAAGTGTCAGAAATTAGGGGCAAAGAAAGCTTTCAAATTTTAAAGAAGTCAGTGGCGTGACATTTTTTCTTGAAAATCTCACATCTACCCCCATGGTTGAATTAAAAATAATTTAATACTTGCAAAATGTACTCTCTGACTGTGTGTGCAAAGTTTTAAATAAGTAGCTGGCACTATTCAAAAAATAAATAAAAAATCTTAAATTTTTTTCAAATTTTAACATCCTGTATCTGGAAAACAGGACCGTTGCGTACCCATACTTATATGTCTTAAAATCAATCATAGATTAATAATTTCTTGAAGTTTGTGCACATACTTAAATAACATCCTGTATAATATTACATTGCGAATAGAAAAA
>JBDIXK010000223.1:0-14253 GCA_039654895.1 Mongoloraphidia duomilia
TTTAAAATTTTTTTTTAAATTTTTCTGTCTTAAAAATTCATAAAAATTATAAAAATTTTTAAAATTTTTTAAATGATTTTCTCGACGTTTTAGGATGTTTTAAGACTTTTAAAATTTTAAAATTTTTAAAAAAAATTTTTAAAAATTTTAAAATTTTAAAAGTCTTAAAACATCCTGAAACGTCGAGAAAATCATTTAAAAATTTTTAAAATTTTTTATAATTTTTATGAATTTTTAAAAATAATTTTTAAAATTTTAAAATTTTTAAAGACTTAAAAAATCCTAAAACGTTAAAAAAATCATGTTAAAAATTTTATAAAAATATTAATAATTTAAAAATTTTTAAAAATCATTTTTAAAATTAATATTTTTATTTGACTTGCAAAAAATTTTGTTTTTTTTAAATCGGCTTTATTTTGTGTTTTCCAATCGATTTACACTTAGAAATTCAACTTTGAAGCATTTCTGCACCGTTAAATGAGGTTCAATAATGTTTTATTATTGAACCTCATTTAACGGTGCAAAAATGCTTCAAAGTTGAATTTCTAAGTGTAAATCGATTGGAAAACGCAAAATAAAGCCGATTTATTAAAAACAAAATTTTTTGCAAGTCAAATAAAAATAATGATTTTAAAAATGATTTTTTAAAATTTTTAAAATATTAAAAATTTTAAAATTTCTAACATGATTTTTTTTACGCTTTAGGATGTTTTAAGGCTTTTAAAATTTTAAAATTTTTAAAATTTTTTTTAAAAATTTTTCTAAGTTTTCAAAAATTCATAAAAATTATTAAAAATTTTAAAAGATTTTTACATTATTTTCTCAACGTTTCAGGATGTTTTAAGACTTTTAAAATTTTTAAAATTTTTTTTTAAATTTTTCTAAGTCTTAAAAATTCATAAAAATTATAAAAATTTTTAAAATCTTTTAAATGATTTTCTCGACGTTTTAGGATGTTTTAAGACTTTTAAAATTTTTAAATTTTTAAAAAAATTTTTTAAAAATTTTAAAATTTTAAAAGTCTTAAAACATCCTGAAACGTCGAGAAAATCATTTAAAAATTTTTAAAATTTTTTATAATTTTTATGAATTTTTAAAAATAATTTTTAAAATTTTAAAATTTTTAAAGACTTAAAAAATCCTAAAACGTTAAAAAAATCATGTTAAAAATTTTATAAAAATATTAATAATTTAAAAATTTTTAAAAATCATTTTTAAAATTAATATTTTTATTTGACTTGCAAAAAATTTTGATTTTTTTAAATCGGCTTTATTTTGTGTTTTCCAATCGATTTACACTTAGAAATTCAACTTTGAAGCATTTCTGCACCGTTAAATGAGGTTCAATAATGTTTTATTATTGAACCTCATTTAACGGTGCAAAAATGCTTCAAAGTTGAATTTCTAAGTGTAAATCGATTGGAAAACGCAAAATAAAGCCGATTTATTAAAAACAAAATTTTTTGCAAGTCAAATAAAAATAATGATTTTAAAAATGATTTTTTAAAATTTTTAAAATATTAAAAATTTTAAAATTTCTAACATGATTTTTTTTACGTTTTAGGATGTTTTAAGGCTTTTAAAATTTTAAAATTTTTAAAATTTTTTTTAAAAATTTTTCTGTTTTCAAAAATTCATAAAAATTATTAAAAATTTTAAAAGATTTTTACATGATTTTCTCAACATTTCAGGATGTTTTAAGACTTTTAAAATTTTTAAAATTTTTTTTTAAATTTTTCTGTCTTAAAAATTCATAAAAATTATAAAAATTTTTAAAATTTTTTAAATGATTTTCTCGACGTTTTAGGATGTTTTAAGACTTTTAAAATTTTAAAATTTTTAAAAAAAATTTTTAAAAATTTTAAAATTTTAAAAGTTTTAAAACATCCTGAAACGTCGAGAAAATCATTTAAAAATTTTTAAAATTTTTTATAATTTTTATGAATTTTTAAAAATAATTTTTAAAATTTTAAAATTTTTAAAGACTTAAAAAATCCTAAAACGTTAAAAAAATCATGTTAAAAATTTTATAAAAATATTAATAATTTAACAATTTTTAAAAATCATTTTTAAAATTAATATTTTTATTTGACTTGCAAAAAATTTTGTTTTTTTTAAATCGGCTTTATTTTGTGTTTTCCAATCGATTTACACTTAGAAATTCAACTTTGAAGCATTTCTGCACCGTTAAATGAGGTTCAATAATGTTTTATTATTGAACCTCATTTAACGGTGCAAAAATGCTTCAAAGTTGAATTTCTAAGTGTAAATCGATTGGAAAACGCAAAATAAAGCCGATTTATTAAAAACAAAATTTTTTGCAAGTCAAATAAAAATAATGATTTTAAAAATGATTTTTTAAAATTTTTAAAATATTAAAAATTTTAAAATTTCTAACATGATTTTTTTTACGTTTTAGGATGTTTTAAGGCTTTTAAAATTTTAAAATCTTTAAAATTTTTTTTAAAAATTTTTCTAAGTTTTCAAAAATTCATAAAAATTATTAAAAATTTTAAAAGATTTTTACATGATTTTCTCAACGTTTCAGGATGTTTTAAGACTTTTAAAATTTTTAAAATTTTTTTTCAAATTTTTCTGTCTTAAAAATTCATAAAAATTATAAAAAATTTTAAAATTTTTTAAATGATTTTCTCGACGTTTTAGGATGTTTTAAGACTTTTAAAATTTTTAAAAAAAATTTTTAAAAATTTAAAAATTTTAAAAGTCTTAAAACATCCTGAAACGTCGAGAAAATCATTTAAAAATTTTTAAAATTTTTTATAATTTTTATGAATTTTTAAAAATAATTTTAAAAATTTAAAAATTTTTAAAGACTTAAAAAATCCTAAAACGTTAAAAAAATCATGTTAAAAATTTTATGAAAATATTAATAATTTAAAAATTTTAAAAAATCATTTTTAAAATTAATATTTTTATTTGACTTGCAAAAAATTTTGTTTTTTTTAAATCGGCTTTATTTTGTGTTTTCCAATCGATTTACACTTAGAAATTCAACTTTGAAGCATTTCTGCACCGTTAAATGAGGTTCAATAATGTTTTATTATTGAACCTCATTTAACGGTGCAAAAATGCTTCAAAGTTGAATTTCTAAGTGTAAATCGATTGGAAAACGCAAAATAAAGCCGATTTATTAAAAACAAAATTTTTTGCAAATCAAATAAAAATAATGATTTTAAAAATGATTTTTTAAAATTTTTAAAATATTAAAAATTTTAAAATTTCTAACATGATTTTTTTTACGTTTTAGGATGTTTTAAGGCTTTTAAAATTTTAAAATTTTTAAAATTTTTTTTAAAAATTTTTCTAAGTTTTCAAAAATTCATAAAAATTATTAAAAATTTTAAAAGATTTTTACATGATTTTCTCAACGTTTCAGGATGTTTTAAGACTTTTAAAATTTTTAAAATTTTTTTTTAAATTTTTCTGTCTTAAAAATTCATAAAAATTATAAAAATTTTTAAAATTTTTTAAATGATTTTCTCGACGTTTTAGGATGTTTTAAGACTTTTAAAATTTTAAAATTTTTAAAAAAAATTTTTAAAAATTTTAAAATTTTAAAAGTCTTAAAACATCCTGAAACGTCGAGAAAATCATTTAAAAATTTTTAAAATTTTTTATAATTTTTATGAATTTTTAAAAATAATTTTTAAAATTTTAAAATTTTTAAAGACTTAAAAAATCCTAAAACGTTAAAAAAATCATGTTAAAAATTTTATAAAAATATTAATAATTTAAAAATTTTTAAAAATCATTTTTAAAATTAATATTTTTATTTGACTTGCAAAAAATTTTGTTTTTTTTAAATCGGCTTTATTTTGTGTTTTCCAATCGATTTACACTTAGAAATTCAACTTTGAAGCATTTCTGCACCGTTAAATGAGGTTCAATAATGTTTTATTATTGAACCTCATTTAACGGTGCAAAAATGCTTCAAAGTTGAATTTCTAAGTGTAAATCGATTGGAAAACGCAAAATAAAGCCGATTTATTAAAAACAAAATTTTTTGCAAGTCAAATAAAAATAATGATTTTAAAAATGATTTTTTAAAATTTTTAAAATATTAAAAATTTTAAAATTTCTAACATGATTTTTTTTACGTTTTAGGATGTTTTAAGGCTTTTAAAATTTTAAAATTTTTAAAATTTTTTTTAAAAATTTTTCTAAGTTTTCAAAAATTCATAAAAATTATTAAAAATTTTAAAAGATTTTTACATGATTTTCTCAACGTTTCAGGATGTTTTAAGACTTTTAAAATTTTTAAAATTTTTTTTTAAATTTTTCTAAGTCTTAAAAATTCATAAAAATTATAAAAATTTTTAAAATTTTTTAAATGATTTTCTCGACGTTTTAGGATGTTTTAAGACTTTTAAAATTTTAAAATTTTTAAAAAAAATTTTTAAAAATTTAAAAATTTTAAAAGTCTTAAAACATCCTGAAACGTCGAGAAAATCATTTAAAAATTTTAAAAATTTTTTATAATTTTTATGAATTTTTAAAAATAATTTTTAAAATTTTAAAATTTTTAAAGACTTAAAAAATCCTAAAACGTTAAAAAAATCATGTTAAAAATTTCATGAAAATATTAATAATTTAAAAATTTTTAAAAATCATTTTTAAAATTAATATTTTTATTTGACTTGCAAAAAATTTTGTTTTTTTTAAATCGGCTTTATTTTGTGTTTTCCAATCGATTTACACTTAGAAATTCAACTTTGAAGCATTTCTGCACCGTTAAATGAGGTTCAATAATGTTTTATTATTGAACCTCATTTAACGGTGCAAAAATGTTTCAAAGTTGAATTTCTAAGTGTAAATCGATTGGAAAACGCAAAATAAAGCCGATTTATTAAAAACAAAATTTTTTGCAAGTCAAATAAAAATAATGATTTTAAAAATGATTTTTTAAAATTTTTAAAATATTAAAAATTTTAAAATTTCTAACATGATTTTTTTTACGTTTTAGGATGTTTTAAGGCTTTTAAAATTTTAAAATTTTTAAAATTTTTTTTAAAAATTTTTCTAAGTTTTCAAAAATTCATAAAAATTATTAAAAATTTTAAAAGATTTTTACATTATTTTCTCAACGTTTCAGGATGTTTTAAGACTTTTAAAATTTTTAAAATTTTTTTTCAAATTTTTCTGTCTTAAAAATTCATAAAAATTATAAAAAATTTTAAAATTTTTTAAATGATTTTCTCGACGTTTTAGGATGTTTTAAGACTTTTAAAATTTTAAAATTTTTAAAAAAAATTTTTAAAAATTTTAAAATTTTAAAAGTCTTAAAACATCCTGAAACGTCGAGAAAATCATTTAAAAATTTTTAAAATTTTTTATAATTTTTATGAATTTTTAAAAATAATTTTTAAAATTTTAAAATTTTTAAAGACTTAAAAAATCCTAAAACGTTAAAAAAATCATGTTAAAAATTTCATGAAAATATTAATAATTTAAAAATTTTAAAAAATCATTTTTAAAATTAATATTTTTATTTGACTTGCAAAAAATTTTGTTTTTTTTAAATCGGCTTTATTTTGTGTTTTCCAATCGATTTACACTTAGAAATGCAACTTTGAAGCATTTCTGCACCGTTAAATGAGGTTCAATAATGTTTTATTATTGAACCTCATTTAACGGTGCAAAAATGCTTCAAAGTTGAATTTCTAAGTGTAAATCGATTGGAAAACGCAAAATAAAGCCGATTTATTAAAAACAAAATTTTTTGCAAGTCAAATAAAAATACTGATTTTAAAAATGATTTTTTAAAATTTTTAAGGAGGTCAATCGCCGATTGATATAGAGTGCACGCGTTTTTTTTCGCTCTGTGGTTTTCTTTACTTTTCTTGTAGTTTTACTGCAGTTTTCGTACCAAAACCGTTTATTTTGCATTATAAAGTTTTTCTTCATCCAGTAAGTCTTTTTTTTTGTATCCTAAAACAGATTAAAAATTAAAATTATTAAATTTTCTACAAAAAAATTTTAGGTTAAAATCTTTTTTTCACTTTAAATTATCTAATACTTTTATACCATAGAAACAAACCTTTTCAGAAACGCACTGCTATCACTACTGGTTCGCGTCCGCACTTTGCGGACGTCACGCCACAAGCAATGCGCTGCGTAGGCAACCAAAGATACACTAAATGACTACAATTATAGACAATCACCATACTATATCACTTACCCCTACAGTATCATACAAACCCATCATGGAAACCCCACAACAATCACAAAACAACACTAATAACTCACAAGAACAACCAACTTTTGCTGCGGCATTGAAAAAAACTTCAACGTTCAATGTTCCAAAGAAAGATCAGGGCATTATCCTGAACTCAGTCGATGGAATAAAAATTAAACAATACATCGTAGAGATCGCAAAAATCGTCCAGGGAAAAAACATCTTAGCAGCATCACGCATATCAAATGGAAGAATATGTATGTATCTATCCGATAAAAAAATTGTGGACGAACTTATTGAAAAACACAACTTTATTACAATCGAGGACAACCAAATTAACATCAGACGGTTAGTAACCCCCGCCAAAAAACTGATGATATCAAACATTAGCCCTACTATTCCAAACAACGTACTAGAAGAAAAATTAAAAAGCATAGAAGACCTAAAAATGGTCTCACCTATAAATTACGTAAAAGCTGGAAACACAGAATCCGACCTTTGCCATATCATTTGCTTCCGACGCTTTGTGTACGTTGCTCCCGATGACTCAGTATATATACCAGACTCGGTGTTCATAAATTATGATGGAGACAACTACAGAATCTACCTAAGCATAGAAGAAACTAAATGTTACAAGTGCAACCAAACCGGACACATAGCAGACAACTGCAAATTACCTGAACAAAACCAAACACCTAGACTAGAACAAACATTGGCTGAAAATACTAAAGCTGTTAAACGACCACCACCTTCCTCGCACAGCTCTTCAGCAACAGCACCGGAGACAATCTCAATCGAATCACCCACCACAGAAAAACAAGATCCTCTTCTTCCTGAACATCCCGCAGCTACCGCAAGTCAATCTGAAACAGAAAAAAAAGGAAAATTAGAACATAAATTTATTAAACCTAAAGCAAAAAAACCAAAACTAGCTACAACGGAAAAAGACAGGGAAAATAGAGACAAAAAGACGCATGACAAAATAAACTCAATAGCAGAAAAAACCCTAAAACCTCTTAAACCAATCATTGAAGATACCAACAACAAATACCCCCTAACGTATGAACAACTAAAACAATTTGTCGTACAAGTGCAAAGAGCAGACAACCCACTAGCATATGCTCGTACTATAACAACTGACATCGAAAGCCTAATAGCAATGATGCTCGACCTATACAAAGCCCTTGAAAACCGTACAATGAAATACCATTTCACCAAAACAACAAATATCATAGGCAAAATGTTACTAAGAGAAAACAACTCAGATAACGACATCTGCTCATCCCCAATGACATTTTCATCCTACAGCTCCGAATATGACGATTAAAAACTATACAAAATGGATTTCAAGATAGTACAGTGGAATATAAACAGTTTTTTTAAAAGACTCCCAAACATTCACAGACTAATCAGTGAACAAGAACCAGCAGTTTTATGCTTTCAAGAAACAAACTTCAAACCAAACCACACAATTACACCTTATTTCGAAAAAAACTATACACAATACAGAACCGACAGACAAAATACAAATCATGCCAGTGGTGGAGTATTAACATTAGTGAACAAAAATTACCATACAGAACACTTAACACTGCAAACAGACATAGAAGCAGTAGCGATCGCAGTCTACATTCCAAATAAAATTGCAATATGCAATATTTATGCCCCAACCAGCAAACAAATAACTGTCCAAGACTTAGAACATATAGTTTCTCAACTACCTAGACCTTACATTATACTGGGCGACTTTAATGCGCACAGTTTCATATGGGGTAACAAATCCGACACAAGAGGTAAAATGCTAGAAAACTTTCTTGAATTAGACAATATATCCTTACTCAACGAAGGTCAAATGACCCACTTAAACAATACCACAGGTACTCTATCGGCTATCGATCTCACAATGTGCCATCCTTCTTTAACCCCCTTAATAAACTGGACTGTCTTATCCGAAACATTTGACAGTGACCACTTTCCAATATCCATAAATCTCACAACTACCGAAACTACAGAAAACTCCTGCGCTCCCAAATGGATCCTAACAAGCGCAAACTGGGAAGCCTACCAGGATGAAATTGAAAACGACCATACTAACTTCGAGGGTGAGGAAAACATAAACACTATAATAAACAAATTTTCTAAAATGATTTTAGACGCTGCAACCAAAACTATAAAACAAAGGAAAATTATAAATAAAAAAAAAATCATACCGTGGTGGAACCAAACTGTTGAAAACTCAGTAAAAGAAAGCAAAACTGCCCTAAACAAATACAGGAAACATCAGACTCAGGAAAACCTACTCACACTGAAAAAACTAAAAGCAAAAGCAAAACTCGCAATCAATAACAGCAAAAAAAAATCATGGTCCGACTTTGTTTCTTCAATAAATTCATCCACAACAACGAAGGAAATATGGAACAAAATAAATAAAATAAGAGGTAACAACAAATCTTTCAACATTCCCGCTTTAAAAATAAACAATAAAGTAGAAACAAATAAAGGAAAAATAACACAATTACTAGGGGAAAAATTCGAATCAACTTTTGCCACCGAAAACTACACAAGAGAATTCATTGAAATAAAAAATGCTACAGAAAAAACATCTTTAAATAAAAAATCTGATAACAAAGAAAATTTTAACATACCATTTACAATAAGTGAACTAAACGCAGCTTTACAAAACAGCCACAATTCCGCTCCAGGGCCAGACAGAATTCACAACGAATTTTTAAAAAAACTGCCTTCAACAAAAAAACAAATCCTTCTCAAAATCTACAACATGATATGGACCAAACAAGTTTTCCCATCAGAGTGGAGGAAAAGCATTATTTTGCCCATCCTAAAACCAAACAAAGAAAAAACAAACATTGACAGTTACCGACCAATTGCACTTACTTCTTGTATGTGCAAAATTATGGAAAAAATGGTAAACAGCCGACTAATTTGGATACTAGAATCACGAAATCTCATCATACCTGAGCAATGCGGTTTCCGGAAAAACCACTCCACAATCGATCAAATAATCCATCTAGAATCAGAAATCCTTAATTCTTTTGCTTCGAAGCAACATCTTGCAGCTATATTTTTGGACATAG
This sequence comes from Mongoloraphidia duomilia, assembly GCA_039654895.1. Classification (NCBI taxonomy): domain Eukaryota; kingdom Metazoa; phylum Arthropoda; class Insecta; order Raphidioptera; family Raphidiidae; genus Mongoloraphidia; species Mongoloraphidia duomilia. Next base: position 9,292 of record JBDIXK010000223.1, read on the forward strand.
AGAAAGCATATGACCGCACCTGGAAGAGAAACATACTAGAGACTCTCGTGAAATGGAACATAAAAGGTCACATTACAAACTTCCTACAGAATTTTCTTTCGAACAGAACCTTCAAAGTTAGAATAGGAGACACAACATCTGACGATTTCAAACAAGAAAACGGCCTACCTCAAGGATCAGTCCTCAGTGTAAGCCTATTTTTAATAGCAATCAATGACATTGTTAGAAACATACACTACCCCGTAAAAATTGCCTTGTTCGCCGATGACGCAGTCATATACTGCTGTGGAAAAAGTACAAACAATATAAAATTAGAACTCCAGACAGCACTAAATCATTTAGAAAATTGGGCTGATACCATAGGATATCATTTTTCACCACAAAAAACCAAATGCATTTTATTCACAAAGCATAGAAGAGCAAAGAAACCCGATCTTAAACTATACGACAACAACCTGCAATTCCTGACCAACATAAAATACCTAGGCGTAATCCTTGACGAAAAGCTTACCTGGAAACCATACCTCACAGAACTACGAAGAAACTGTTCCAAAAATATCGACCTACTCAAAACTCTCTCCCATCACACATGGGGAAGTGAAACAATCCAACTACTACATATATTCAAAGCACTTATCAGATCAAAAATAGAATATGCATGTATTGCCTACGCATCGGCCAGGAAGAGTATTTTAAAATTAATAGAAGTCGTCTACAACAACGCTCTAAGGATCGCTACAGGAGCTCTCAGGACCACACCTTTGAATAGTCTCTACTCGATATCCGGTGAAATGCCACCATCAACTCGTCGTGATATGATAACAGCCTCATACTATGCAAAAATAAAATCAAATCCATTGCATACCAACTACAAGAGAATCACAAGCCCAAATTATCAATACACCTACGAAAACAACGTCAGCTTACAGAAACCTGCAACTATCACCGCAAATAAACTAAGTACAGAATACAAAATAGACAACCTGCAAATAATACCGAACAACATAGACTTCCCTCCCTGGTTGTTTGAAAACCAAACACTTCATTTGGAACTACAACATTTCAATAAAAAAGAAACAAACCCTAAAATAATACAGGCAGAACTAAATATGCTCTTAGAAAACTATAAGGATAGTATCCAAGTATACACCGATGGCTCAAAAACAGAAAATGGCACTGCTTGCGCTTATATGATCGATGACAAAATAAATAAATTAAAATTACATAACGAAGCTAGCATATTTACAGCAGAACTACAAGCAATAAAACAAAGCCTAAACGAGATTAAAAACAACCTTGATGACAAAAGAAGAAACATTGTTATCCTAAGCGACTCCCTCAGTTCACTACAAGCAATAAACAAACTCTACCCAAAACACCCTATAATCCAAGAAATTCAACTCCACATCCACCAACTCCATCAAAACCAATACACAACAAACTTAATCTGGATCCCGTCACACACAGGCATACAAGGAAATGAAATAGTCGACCACAACGCCAAAGAAGCAATCTCCTCCACTGAAAACACTACAGAAAATATCCCACTAAATGACGCAATAGCCCTAATAAAAAGAACCTGCAAACAAAACTGGACACACTACTGGCAGAGCATGGAATCAAACTTCCTCAGGAAAATAAAAGAAGACACAGAGTACTGGAAACCCCCTGTAGCCCTTACAAAACAGCAGGAAATAGCACTAATTAGATTGAGAACTGGCCACAACAGAATAACACATAGCTACATTTTTAAAAAAGAAAACTTACCAAACTGCGATACCTGCCACGAGAGACTCACAACTGAACATATCCTCCTCGACTGCATAAACTTCCTTCAATCCAGATTAAACAACAGCATACCTGAAAATTTAAAAGATATATTACAAAATACCGAAACAAACATAATAAAAATAATTAATTTTATAACAGAAACCGGAATCATAAATAAATTGTAATACTTACCTTCCCCACCTGAAACTTACCCTAAACCCAACAAAACCGGCACTTCACTTATTATTAAATCCACACACACATCACTTATTAGTTATTATATTAAATGTAACGTACCTACTATGTACAAACTATATTATTGAATTTTGTAATTTTGTATATATTGAATACAAATAATGTGTTAACTTTTTATGCTAATGGCTTTGGCCGAAGCATTAACATTAAAAAAATAAAAAAAAAAAAATTTTTAAAATATTAAAAATTTTAAAATTTCTAACATGATTTTTTTTTCGTTTTAGGATGTTTTAAGGCTTTTAAAATTTTAAAATTTTTAAAATTTTTTTTAAAAATTTTTCTAAGTTTTCAAAAATTCATAAAAATTATTAAAAATTTTAAAAGATTTTTACATGATTTTCTCAACGTTTCAGGATGTTTTAAGACTTTTAAAATTTTTTTTCAAATTTTTCTGTCTTAAAAATTCATAAAAATTATAAAAAATTTTAAAATTTTTTAAATGATTTTCTCGACGTTTTAGGATGTTTTAAGACTTTTAAAATTTTTAAATTTTTAAAAAAAATTTTTAAAAATTTTAAAATTTTAAAAGACTTAAAACATCCTGAAACGTCGAGAAAATCATTTAAAAATTTTTTAAATTTTTTAAAATTTTTATGAATTTTTAAAAATAATTTTTAAAATTTTAAAATTTTTAAAGACTTAAAAAATCCTAAAACGTTAAAAAAATCATGTTAAAAATTTTATGAAAATATTAATAATTTAAAAATTTTAAAAAATCATTTTTAAAATTAATATTTTTATTTGACTTGCAAAAAATTTTGTTTTTTTTAAATCGGCTTTATTTTGTGTTTTCCAATCGATTTACACTTAGAAATTCAACTTTGAAGCATTTCTGCACCGTTAAATGAGGTTCAATAATGTTTTATTATTGAACCTCATTTAACGGTGCAAAAATGCTTCAAAGTTGAATTTCTAAGTGTAAATCGATTGGAAAACGCAAAATAAAGCCGATTTATTAAAAACAAAATTTTTTGCAAGTCAAATAAAAATAATGATTTTAAAAATGATTTTTTAAAATTTTTAAAATATTAAAAATTTTAAAATTTCTAACATGATTTTTTTTACGTTTTAGGATGTTTTAAGGCTTTTAAAATTTTAAAATTTTTAAAATTTTTTTTAAAAATTTTTCTAAGTTTTCAAAAATTCATAAAAATTATTAAAAATTTTAAAAGATTTTTACATTATTTTCTCAACGTTTCAGGATGTTTTAAGACTTTTAAAATTTTTAAAATTTTTTTTTAAATTTTTCTGTCTTAAAAATTCATAAAAATTATAAAAATTTTTAAAATCTTTTAAATGATTTTCTCGACGTTTTAGGATGTTTTAAGACTTTTAAAATTTTTAAATTTTTAAAAAAAATTTTTAAAAATTTTAAAATTTTAAAAGTCTTAAAACATCCTGAAACGTCGAGAAAATCATTTAAAAATTTTTAAAATTTTTTATAATTTTTATGAATTTTTAAAAATAATTTTTAAAATTTTAAAATTTTTAAAGACTTAAAAAATCCTAAAACGTTAAAAAAATCATGTTAAAAATTTTATAAAAATATTAATAATTTAAAAATTTTTAAAAATCATTTTTAAAATTAATATTTTTATTTGACTTGCAAAAAATTTTGTTTTTTTTAAATCGGCTTTATTTTGTGTTTTCCAATCGATTTACACTTAGAAATTCAACTTTGAAGCATTTCTGCACCGTTAAATGAGGTTCAATAATGTTTTATTATTGAACCTCATTTAACGGTGCAAAAATGCTTCAAAGTTGAATTTCTAAGTGTAAATCGATTGGAAAACGCAAAATAAAGCCGATTTATTAAAAACAAAATTTTTTGCAAGTCAAATAAAAATAATGATTTTAAAAATGATTTTTTAAAATTTTTAAAATATTAAAAATTTTAAAATTTCTAACATGATTTTTTTTACGTTTTAGGATGTTTTAAGGCTTTTAAAATTTTAAAATTTTTAAAATTTTTTTTAAAAATTTTTCTAAGTTTTCAAAAATTCATAAAAATTATTAAAAATTTTAAAAGATTTTAACATGATTTTCTCAACATTTCAGGATGTTTTAAGACTTTTAAAATTTTTAAAATTTTTTTTTAAATTTTTCTAAGTCTTAAAAATTCATAAAAATTATAAAAATTTTTAAAATTTTTTAAATGATTTTCTCGACGTTTTAGGATGTTTTAAGACTTTTAAAATTTTAAAATTTTTAAAAAAAATTTTAAAAATTTAAAAATTTTAAAAGTTTTAAAACATCCTGAAACGTCGAGAAAATCATTTAAAAATTTTTAAAATTTTTTATAATTTTTATGAATTTTTAAAAATAATTTTTAAAATTTTAAAATTTTTAAAGACTTAAAAAATCCTAAAACGTTAAAAAAATCATGTTAAAAATTTTATAAAAATATTAATAATTTAACAATTTTTAAAAATCATTTTTAAAATTAATATTTTTATTTGACTTGCAAAAAATTTTGTTTTTTTTAAATCGGCTTTATTTTGTGTTTTCCAATCGATTTACACTTAGAAATTCAACTTTGAAGCATTTCTGCACCGTTAAATGAGGTTCAATAATGTTTTATTATTGAACCTCATTTAACGGTGCAAAAATGCTTCAAAGTTGAATTTCTAAGTGTAAATCGATTGGAAAACGCAAAATAAAGCCGATTTATTAAAAACAAAATTTTTTGCAAGTCAAATAAAAATAATGATTTTAAAAATGATTTTTTAAAATTTTTAAAATATTAAAAATTTTAAAATTTCTAACATGATTTTTTTTACGTTTTAGGATGTTTTAAGGCTTTTAAAATTTTAAAATCTTTAAAATTTTTTTTAAAAATTTTTCTAAGTTTTCAAAAATTCATAAAAATTATTAAAAATTTTAAAAGATTTTTACATGATTTTCTCAACGTTTCAGGATGTTTTAAGACTTTTAAAA
>JBDIXK010000224.1:0-14194 GCA_039654895.1 Mongoloraphidia duomilia
GAGCCAGACTTGGCTTATGATACAATTTCAGGTAAACTCCAGTTTTAACCGAACACTGTTTTAAGAAATCAACGAAGTCGTTTCGAACCTGTAGCTGTCATCCAGGATCTAAAATGCTGGAACTGTCAACAAACTGGTCACCGATTTGTAGCGTGTCCCGCTCCCCGAACTCAGTTTTGCCATCGATGCGGAAAAACCGGAATCAGTTCATGACAGTGCTGTCGTCGGCAAGTTTTTGATCGTTCGGGAAACGGGCAACAGGACAACTGAGCGGCCACCCAGCTGTCCTTCAAAGTAATACTCGGCCAGATAAATTTCAGCAAACTTCGACTACTCGTCTTATAGATTATGTACTAGACTCGGGAAACGATGGTGATGAAAGACCCCACCTACGTGTTTCTATTTTTGGTCAGACATTGATTGGATTACTGGATTCGGGTTCTAGTAGAACGATATTGGGTTTAAAGATTGGGAACTTCTGCGAAATCATGGATTAAAACTAAATAAAATGGATAATATGGCGGTTAAAGTGGCGAACGGAGTAAACTGTTCCTGTATTGGATCTCTGCAAGTACCGGTGACTGTCGAAGATAAAACCAAGGTTATCGAAATGCTTGTCATACCATCAATCTCTCCAGCTTTGATTCTGGGTGTTGATTTCTGGAAAACTATGGGTTTACAACCGAATCTATGTCGACAAGAATGGACTTTTGAAAATGCCACTGACGTAGAGATAAATAGTATTACTCCACTTTCAGAATTAACTGCCCAACAGAAACATCGTTTAGACGTTCTTACTGAAAAATGTTTTAGACTAATGGGAGATAATTTAGGACGTACTGATCTAGTATATCACAAAATTGATACTGACGCTGAACCTGTTAAACAAAGGTATTACCCTGTTTCACCTAGAGTACAAGAAAATATCGATTTGGAATTGGACAAGATGTTGGAACTGGGAGTAGTGGAACCATCTACAAGCCTGTGGTCATCCCCAATTTTACTGTTGAAGAAGAAAGATGGCGGATTCCGCTTCTGTGTAGATTTTAGGAAGGTAAATGCAGTAACTAAGCGGGATGCGTATTAGGGTGGATCGAAAATTCTTGTTTTCAAAAATTTTATTCTAAGAGTGCGGAATAGTTGCGTATGGTGATTACAAATAGAAGTAACTTAAAATATTTAAAATCGGTTAACATCTTGAGGCGCCGCCACGCCATTCAAAAATGACATTTTCGATTTTTTTCTCAGGTAGTTATGATTTTTTTTGTATAGTTTTCAATCGATCGTTAAGTTTTTCTGGTATTAGAAGATATTTTACTACTATTATTTTACCTACTGGTTAAAAATAATGTAAAATACCTCCTAATACCAGAAAAACTTAGCTCCTCAACTTACCTCCTATTACCAGAAAAACGTAATGGTAATCTATAAATAGGTAGGTAATAATTTTTGGTCTTTAGATATAGAATTTTTAACTGTGGCGTTTTGTGATCAGTTTTAACATTTTGTGTCCTGCTAGTTGGCTAATTTCTAACATGACAGGAAATCTACGTGAAATGAAGACAAGGAAACAAGTAAACTGTGTTATATTTGGTAGTCCTCAATAATTTGATGGGTTTGTTTTGCCCTCTTATGAATTTGTGATGAAGTGTTACCTCTTCGTGATGTTCTTGGGAATTGGCGTTCCCAGGTGCCCAGCCCGCACCAGTCGGTTGTGTATCCGGCTGGGTGATTCATTTAGGGACTATTATGAAGGAAGGACAGTTGCAACTTTTTTCTTCTTCGGTTCTCTCTTCTTTTTGTTGTTGTTAGCGGTCTTGTCCCTCCGTTATGGGTACACTTTTGTTGCTGTCCTTTGTTTGTAGTAGTCCCTAATTTATAGCGCACGTGAAAATAATTTATTCATATTAATAAAAACGAATTATTTAACATTCGGAAAATTTTGCCGGTTTTTGTTAACAAATTTGTAAGTAAATTGTAAGTAAATATTCAAAAGAAATATTTTTTTGTAAATAAACAATTTACAACTGTAGTTTTTTTTGCAGACCATAATGAATGGTGTTGCTAATGGTTCTGGAGTTCCAGATTTCGATGATGACATCCTTGAATACCTAGCAATTCTATTCGGTACGTAATTTTAATAAACATTTTACATTATTATTAGGGAAAGGTAACTTTAAAAATGCTGAAAGAATTATTTTGATATCTTTAATTTCAACGGAGATATTGAATTTCTTGTACGTGGGGTCGCAACGAAACTGATTTTTGAATATGACGTCACGCGGTACAAGTTTGCTGTTTTTTAGCTTTAGGTAAGTTCGGTTTTACGCTCGATTGATCGAGCCGAGCGAACAGATTTTTGGTCACGTGACAAGTGAGCAAATCGAGCCATCTAAACAATTCCGAACGTAATCTAGCAAATTTTTCCAAACGTCAGAATAAAATGGCCCCAGCTATTAGTAACTATTTTGTTGTAATACAGACTTTTCTATGGCACGTCGTTTTACTATTTAATCGTAAAATATTTTTACACAAAATAATAAATATCTTATAATTTTTGATAAAAAACAAATTTCTTAAGTCAATTTTATTTATGTATCAACATAATAAAAATGCAATGTTATTATGTTCCGACATAAAATTAAAAGCTTAAATAATATTGTGTACATAATCCAGAATAAAAATTCAAGAAATAAAATTATGTACATAATAATAATTCGGAAAAAAAATTATGTGGCGACATAATTATAATTATTTAGGATTCTTCTCTTGGAAAAATAAAAATATTTTTATTATCTTGTGACAACCACCCACAACTTTTTTTTTATAGATGAGTCATTGCCACCTGAGCCTGAGCCACCTGAGCCAATCCAGGATAATCCTCAACAGCAAATTCAAGCGTTTGAAAATGTGAGTTAACAATTTATCACTCGCAGCATCTTTCATTCAATGAATGAAATTTGATAGTTATGTCGTGTCAATGACATATTTGTATGTTATTCGTCTCGGCCCTTTCCATTTAAAAAAAGTTATTTTTTCAAACTCAAAAATATGCTCATTTTTTTTTGTTTTCAGATGCTAACACAAATGAAATCGGAAATTGACCAGTTGCGGTTAAGAGTTTCAGCGTTAGAACTACGGTAGAATTAGAAGAACTGTACTAATAGTAGTTATAGTAATGTGTATTGTGATATTATTTTTATAATATCACATTTAGTATTTGTATACCCTTAATAATATTAATTATTATTATATTTAAATGTTCTGATTGCAATACTTTGGTGCAGGTTACCTAGAAAACAGTGTTTATAAGGTAGTGTGCCAGTGATATTGTTAATTGAGAAAATACAATAAATAGATTAAATATATGAGAATTGCCACGGGTTACCCCAAATATACCCCAATTAAAACTCTGCTTAAAATAACCAACTTAATCCCGATAATAGACTATGTGCGTGATATTACCAACAAATTCTTTATTAAAAAATGTAGTGTTAGTGAATTTAACATAATTAGAAATATTGACAACTACTGTATTGACAACTTACCATATGTTTACAAACCCAAACGAATTAAACACATTCTAGTGTAGCGCCGCCACAGTTCACAGTCACTGTCATCCTAAATACAAGAGGGATCGAGCATGACTCATTAACCAACTAAGTCTATCACTGTTTGGGTTTTTTTACTGACTTTTCCCAATTTATAAAAAAATTATGCCTCATTTATTGATTTGTTTTCGTTTTTTTTACTTTTAGACAGCAGGTTATAATGGAACGCTATTTATATTTTTTTGTTGTTGTTGTCTTTATGTACGAATTTTATTTAATTAATAAATTTTGCTTTACTATTATGACGTTTAGGCGGGGTGTAAAAAAAATATAATATTTGAAAAAAATATATATTATAATATGTGACCTTTGCAGAGGGTCCGCCACGTCGTAGATCTTTTAGAATTGATTTTAATATTGAGTTGCTTATTTAAATTAAAAGAAAGACAAAAAAAAAATACAATAAAAACTAATGTATTTATTAATGAAAAACTACTTTGATACAATGACAATTATATAAAATGAGAAATTTTAATACGCCAAACCTTGGTTCAAATTAAGGTTATTACAGGAAGAAGACAAAGGAACAGGTAAGTATAACGAAAGGAAGCGGATAAAGGTAAGGAAAAGAATAAGATAGAACAGGAATCGAATAAAGGGAAACGTTAATTATTTTCGTTTTAAAATACTAATATCTTTTTTGTTACTATTAGCTATCGCGTTAAAATTTATACTGCCTGCAATTTTAAAATAAAATCAGAAAGAATTTTAAAATTTAGTTTGTTACGTAAGTTCGTTAACTGGTACGTAATAGAGTGTTACTAGTACTATTGAGTTTAATAATTCTAGAATATAAAACATTTTTACAGCAATTTATAATTGATATTTATTTATTTATTTTGAAAAATAAATACTAAAAATGTTACATCTTCCCTCTCTAAAAAAAAAACGAACTGACGTTTCAAACTAAATAAAATAGGGTTTCAATTGACTTATATGAGCCCGATATTGCTTACTACTATCATTCACATCTTCTAAAATATATGATACTGGAGTTGTAAATCGGAGAATTTTCCGTGGAGTGCTCCAGCGTGGAAGAAACTTCTGAGCTTCATCCCCTCCAGCTGGTACTATGCGATGAAGTCGCTGGACTACTGTCTGACCGGATTGAAATTGATGTCTAGCCGGTTGGCGAAGATCGTACAGCTGTTTGACGCGCTGATGCGCCCGACGCAGGTTAGATTCAACTTGTTCTGGCGGTGCCGGCGTGCTTTCGATGAGTGTTTCCAGATTCCACTGTCTGTCTAGCGGTTTCGGCAAGTCTCGTCCCAGGAATATTGATGCTGGAGAGTATCGTGTGGCTTCGGAAACATTCGAGTTGTGTGAATATGCAAAAAATGGTAAGAATTTGTCCCAATCTTTCACAGATTTCGCGCAACTTTTGACCATGATCGATATCGACGCTTTCAAGTCTCTCATAGTTCGTTCCACCATATTTGATGAAGCTTGATAGGGAGTGATGAAAACTTGATGAATTCCCCAACTCAGAGCCATTTGAGTGAACAAGCCGCTGTGAAATACGCTGGCATTGTCGCTGACGATGTTTCGTGGCGGACCAAAGCTACACCAGAGCTTCACTAGTTTTCGAACGACCACAGACGCTGTAGCCCGGGTACAAGGGATGACCTCCACCCATTTAGAATATCCATCCAGTACAACTAAAACATATCGGATTCCGTTGTTTGAGCGTGGTAAAGGCCCGAACATATCTATATATACTCGTTCGTATATTCCTGTAGGAACAGACGATGCCATCGGTGCTCCAATTGGTAAGTTAGATGCCTTAAATCGCTGGCAATCTTCACACATTCGAACGTGGCGTTGTACGTCTTTAAACAAGTCTTTCCACCAAAACCGCTTAGCTATTGCTCGATAAGTTTTCGTGATTCCGGGATGCTGAGCGTCAAGTCCATGAAAATAATGTAGAATCATCGGCTGAAGCTTTTTTGGAACAACAACCCGCTTAAGTTTATTTTTACCGACAAGTCGCATCAGCAGGCCATCTTGCATAGCGAAACCTCTGACATCTTCCCGATCTTGAAGATTCTGGATGATGAGTCTCGTATCAGCTTCGGTCTGTTGATGTTGTTTGATAGAAATAAAACTTTGCGGAATTTCATGAAGTGCTGTTATCGTATGTACTTCAGTTGTTTTTTCAACTTCCACATTATCGGGTTCATAGAGTCGAGATAAGGCGTCGGCGACCGAGTTCAGAGGGCCGCGAATGTGTTCCACGTCGAAATCGTATTTTGACAGCTTAAGAACCCATCTTCCGACTTTTCCTAGTTGTTTAGGATGATTTAGCATGAAAGATAAAGCTTCATTATCCACTTGTAGCAAAAATTTTCTTCCGAGCAAGTAATCGGAAAATTTTTCAATTGCGAAAATTATTCCAAGAGGTTCGCGTTCATAAATAATTAACTTGCGCTCCGTGTCCGATAATTTTTTTGAAGCAAAACAAATAGGGTGAATGCCATCTTCAAATTCTTGGAGTAGCACCGCGCCAAGAGCAACATCCGATGAGTCGCATCGAACAATAAATCGTCTTTTAAAATTAGGAAATCGTAAAACCGGTGCTGTCGATAAGACGCTTTTTAGTTTTTGAAATGACTGCATCTGTGCTTTTCCCATTACAAACTTAACGTTCTTTCGCTTCAGTGCGTTCAGTGGAGCAGCTAGTTCACTGAACTTTTCAATAAACTTAGCGAAGTAAGCTACCATTCCCAAAAATGATTGTAATTCTTTTAGCTTAGCTGGAGGTGGAATTCGCTGAATCGCTCGAACTTTATCTTCATCTATCTGGCAGCCTTGAGCAGATACTACGTAACCCAAACATTTGATTTTTGACATGCCGATTTGTGCCTTATCCGGATTCACCGTAAATCCTACTTCCCGTAAACGTTTCAGAACTTCTTCCAGATGCTGTAAATGTTCTTCAGGATTCTTTGAATATATAAACAAATCATCAAAGTAGTTGATAGCAAAATGATAATGCAAGTCGCCGAAAATGTGATTCATTAGACGGTTCAGTGCTGCTGGTGACACGGCTAAACCAAATGGCAAATAGCGATACTGGTAACTTCCTCCAACAGTTACGAAGGCTGTTATTGGTTTTGACTCAGATGCTAACGGCAGCTGATGATAGGCCATATTCATGTCCAATTTTGTGAAAATTGTGGCTCCTGATAAGCATTGGAATATTGATTCTGGACGTGGAACCGGATATGCATCGAAATGTATTTTCTGATTTATTTTGCGATAATCGACGACCAGTCTAAAGTCTCCTGATTTTTTTGGTATCAGAAAGCACGGACTGGCATATGGCGATGCGCTCGGCTCGATGATCTCTAGCTTCAGAAGTTTCGTGATATGCTTCCTCATTTGCTCCGCCTTAGGGGGGGTGGGAGGAAAGGGAGGCTGATGAATAGGCAAGTTGTCTTTAAGGTAAATTGTATATTCATAATTTTTCACTCTTCCTAACTCGGTTGAAATAGTATCATCGAATTCCTTCAGAAGCTGCTTTAAACCTTGTTCTTGACGATGAGTTAATTTCGCAGGAGCTTCAATCATAGTGTTCAAAATGTCTGTCTTGAATTTTTCAGTTGAAATAAATGGTATATGAATTTCTGGATTAAAATGAAAGGTAAGAATATTTTCGGAAAAAATTAAGGTTGCGTCAATATTACGTAAGGTTTCGGAACCAATGATAAAATCAAAGGATAATTTAGGTATGACTACAAAGGTTAGATTCCATAAATAGTTACGTATCTTAATTCGTGTGGTGATCTTCTGACTCGTTTTGAAAACACGCCCGTCTGGCATGCGAATCACCGATGGAACAGTGCATCGTTGTCCTAATGAAGATTTGATGATAGTTTCAGCTACTTGAGCATTGCAGCATGAAATATTGGCTCCAGAATCCAATAGAGCGTGAAATGTTAAATGTTTTACTTTGATTTCAATGATAGGTAGTCTATTAGACTGACAAATATTAGAATTAATTGAATTGGTTTGGCGATTAATTAGTTTTTTGGCGGATTATTTCCACTTCTTTGATTGGCTGCTAGTCGTTTTCGGCAGCTGTCGATTGAATGGCCAGGTAACTTGCAGTATCGACAGTGAACAGTAGATGCAACTGTCTTCTCCTCCTCTTTATCGTTTACGTAATGAGACGTCAAACTACGGCATTCATTTTCACGCAGATTAAATTGCTCTAAACTTGATAGATAGATAGATAGATAGATAGATGATTTATTGGTGCATACACTATAATATAGTTTACACAAGTCACATTAAATACATTTAAAATTTTATAAAATTATTTTTGAGCAAGTTCTCTCTTAATTAAAATCTTTAATATAAAATGACATTTTTTCTTCTAAAAAACATTTAAAAATTTTTATATAAATTTTTTATTCAAAAATTCCTCGATGGAATAAAAACTATTTTTTGTAAGGTAGTTTTTTATCTGTTCCTTAAACTGGTTAACTGGCAAATCTCTAACAGACTGTGGTAGAACATTGAATAATTTTGGTCCATAGTGGGTTATACCTGTCTTTATTTTTTGGATACGATGAAATTCGATATGTATGTCCATGTTGGATCTAGTGTTATGTGAATGAAAATTATTGTTAATTTTAAATTCAGTTAAGTTTAATTTTACGTACATAATGCATTGAAGAATGTAAATCGACGGCACAGTCAAAATTTTAGAGATTGCAAAATATTCTTTACAGTCCTGTCTGTAAGCTAGAGAATGAATTATACGTAGCGCTCTCCTTTGTAGACCAAACACTCGATTTGCATGTGGCGAATGACCCCATATTAAAATTGCATATGATACCACTGACTGTATTAATGCATGAAATACTAAAATTAGGACGTGTCGAGAAACAATTTGGGAAAGATTTCGAAGAACAAAAATGCTAGGTGTTAATCTTTTGGAAATGTAATCAATATGTGATTCCCAAGAAAGTTTCGAATCAATAAAAACACCAAGAAATCTTACCGCATCCTGATCGCCAATATCAGTCATCTTTCTAAGAGTAAAATATAAATTCTCAGTTTTGTCAGCATTTAAAAACAAACTGTTATCATTAAGCCATTCAGTAACTTTTGATTGTGTTTCATTCATTGATCTGACTAGAGTATCGAAATCGTTGTTTAAGTTTAAAGCTGTAGTATCGTCTGCAAATTGTATAAATTCTGTATTAGGACAACTAAGATGTAGATCATTAATATAAACAAGAAAAAGAAGTGGACCTAATACAGATCCTTGAGGAACTCCATGTTGTATAGGTAAAAAACGTGAATTTTTACCCTCAATAGTTACTAATTGTTTCCTGTTATATAAATATGATTTTATTAAATTTAGACTTAATTCTGAAAAATTATAATGTTTCAATTTCTCTAGTAAGATCTCAAAAGAAACACAATCAAAAGCTTTGCTTAGATCGCAAAAGAGAGCGCCTACATACTTCCCTTCCTCGAAACCTTTGTTAACAATCGATACTAAACTGTTTATAGCCATAGTAGTAGATTTCCCGTGCATAAAACCAAACTGAGTTTCACTAAACAATGTATTATTTTCAAAATGCTCAAGGATTCTAGATTTTAGAGCTTTTTCAAAAAGCTTACTTATTATCGGTACTAAAGAAATCGGTCTAAAATTTGTTAGCAAACTAGTCGAGCCCTTTTTGTGTATAGGAACCACACGTGAAAGCTTTAATCCAGTTGGGTAATGACCATGTTTTAAGCACAAATTAAACAATTTTGTAAGTGGAACTAAAATTTCATTAGCAATGCATTTTAAAATTTTTACATTGATTCCATAGATATCTTTAGAATCATTATTTTTTAAACTGAATATTATATCCCTTAGTTCATTATAAGTAAGCTCTTTAAAATTAAATTGTGGAATATTTGCTGTAATAACGTTGTTTGTATTGCTATAGTTATTACTTCCATTTGGTAAGGCAGATAACAGAGATTGTGCAATATTAGTAAAATAAACGTTAAATTGATCAGGGCTAAGATCGTTTATTTCAGGTTTATGTCTATTTCCTCTATGTTCATTAACAACTCTCCAAGTCGCTTTATGGATATTATTAGATTTTGAGATAAACTCATTATGTGCGTTTAATTTTGCCTTAGCTAATTCAGCTTTATACTTTACTCTACGATGTCTAATCATGGCAGATAAGACAGGGGAATTTAAAGATTTATTTATATCATACAAAAACGAAAGATGATCTCTCATACTTCTAAGTTGTTCATTAAACCAGTTTAATTTAATGTTATTATTATTATTATTATTTTTGTATTTTACCACAGGAAATGCTACATCTACTGCATCAACAATTATTTTTATAAAATAATCAAATTTAGAATCTATATCTAAGTTACAGTCATCGACAAACCGAAATAATGCACAATGCATATAATTATTCAATAAGAACAGACCCCGACTAGTAACTGGCTTATGGTAAGTCGGTTTATGACAGGACTGTATATTATTCGCATCATATCTTATTATAACTGCCAAATGATCACTAAGATTAGTATCAACAGTACAGACACTATAAGTATCTTCAACAACATTTGTTATCACATTGTCCAGACAAGAGTTATCCCTAGTATTAATTTTTATTGTTGAATATAAACCAAAAGTTTCAAGCATATCATTAAATATTAAAGCCTTTTTGTCATTGGTATTAAAATACAGATTAAAATCACCATTTATAATAATTACACATTTTTGCCTAATTATTATATTGAGCAGAGTATGAAAAATATTAAAGAAAATATCGATATCACCAGCTGGTGAGCGATAAACTGTAATTAATAGCAAGTTTAGTTTATCACATTTAATAGAGCATAATTCACAATGTACTTCCTTACTAAGATTATTAATCTCGTTATTTGTAACACACAAATTCTCAAGATATTTCTTAGCTAAAATCACAACACCCCCGTGTACCGTATTCGATCGGCAAAATCCTGTAACAACGTTATATCCTTTTATGTTTAAAATATCCATTTCATCTTTATGTAACCAATGTTCAGAGAAACATAAGAAATCGTAATTATGATTTTGTGCTTCAAACTCGAGAACTTTATTTCTGATACAACGAATATTCAAATGAAAAACGGATTTATATGGTTTAATATGAGGTTGAGTATAATCATTTAGTTTGTTCACTCTACTTAGACTTCTGTGTTTATTATTAAATTTATGTTGTGAATATTCCGGCTTGTCTACGAAAAAAATACCTTTTAACTATGATATTTTTTGGCCATGTCTGAGCATCATACAGAGCATCCTGCAGAGTTTCTGGTGCTTCAACCTTGAAACTATTGTATCTCCCTTTGTCTGACAACAGTTCGCATTCGAAATCCTCAGCATGGTTAGGGAATTTCTTAATAAGGAAATTTTTCACAATGTCTGAATTTGTTCCATGTTGCACTCTGCCTACAAACAGCCATAGTTTCTTTTCGCCACCTTGAAGTTCATCAGTTTCACTTTCACTCTTACCAATAACCGGAACATTATTAGGATTTCGTTTCCTCCTGCGACGCCGAGTAACAGTAGTAAATCCATTATCATTATCACTATTATCAGTGTCGTATAATTTTGACTGGGAATCAATATTGTCAGGTTTATTGTCATGAACAGTTTTTTGAGTTGACAGATTTGGTTTATTGTCAATAATATTGGCATAGGACACTGCTTTACTGCATGACTGGTTGCCTACTTTCTTTTGATCTTCCTTTTCAGATTCTACTTTTCTTTTATTGTTCTTTTTAACACTAGTTTGTTCTATATCATTTATTATTTTATTTTTCATATCCAGTTTCTCATTTAATAGCTTGAATTTATCATCCATTTCAGATATAAGTTTTTTTAGTAACGCATTTTCTTGTTTCAAAAAGTCGTTCTCTTGTACGACTACCTGCAGTGGTACATATTTTTGATCTCCTTCTAAATAGATCATTCTTACTTCTTGATCCTTGCATTCATTGACTCTGATTTGCAAGGGTTTATCATCACTTAAACCACTTGTCGATGGAATTGGACTTGGTATGACTTTTTGTAAGTCACACTTTGAGGTTATGTTTTGACAATTTATACAACACCACACTTTTACACTTTTATTATCAACTAATTGACGAAAATTCATCAAATCAATGCCCATACATTCAATATGGTACGAATTATTACATTTCGAGCACTCAATAATATCATCATATCTCGTAATATTTTTTGTGCACTTGGAGCAAATTAATCCACGTCCACCCGCCATGGTGCCAGGATAGCTGTTAGTTGTTAGAATATGCTGTAACTCGGCGAAAGTTGATGGAGTAGCATAGTGTTTAGTAAGCTCCAAGGTACGAAGATTCATTTTCGCCCAAATTGACAGGACTAATTGTGGTTCCGTAGTCGTTAACGATAACGCCTCCGCTTTTTGTCTAACATCTTTGTAATAGTCATCGAATGATTCATCGTTCCTTTGGAAACGGTATACAAAACGGAATGTTAATAGTTCTATAACCACTGGCGAAAAATACCTCTGGTGAATGGCCCTTTTCATTGTTTTCCAGGTATCCACCTCTTGCACTTTAGATAGCCAAAATTCTCTAAGGTTACCCAATGTTTTTGATATCAAGGCCGTCATGAGTCGTCGCTCTGGTAGTATAGATGACTTCACAATTTTGTCAATTTCTTGTATAAATTGAATTATTTGGTGTGAATCTGTACCATCCGTGACCGGAACCGTCAATAATAACTGATCTGCTTGTAATTTAACTTCAATAATTGGATCTCTTGCGGCTTGTTGCTGTATAATTTGACACAGATTATTCAACTGTTGTTGTAAAGCTGCAACGTTGTCACAAGTAGATTTAGCTACCTGCAGATGAGCCAGTTCCAATTGACGTGATCGATCCGTTATTGATTGCGGCGAAGATAACGCTTCTGGTGGTAGTTGCCTTTGCCTTCCATCTCTCGCTTCATCAACTCTTCCAGGAGTAGTACCTTCCGGCGAACGAAACTCGTTTTCTTCTTCAGATGTCATAGTTTGTTGTGCTCTCTGATTACCATTTATGACGTTTAGGCGGGGTGTAAAAAAAATATAATATTTGAAAAAAATATATATTATAATATGTGACCTTTGCAGAGGGTCCGCCACGTCGTAGATCTTTTAGAATTGATTTTAATATTGAGTTGCTTATTTAAATTAAAAGAAAGACAAAAAAAAAATACAATAAAAACTAATGTATTTATTAATGAAAAACTACTTTGATACAATGACAATTATATAAAATGAGAAATTTTAATACGCCAAACCTTGGTTCAAATTAAGGTTATTACAGGAAGAAGACAAAGGAACAGGTAAGTATAACGAAAGGAAGCGGATAAAGGTAAGGAAAAGAATAAGATAGAACAGGAATCGAATAAAGGGAAACGTTAATTATTTTCGTTTTAAAATACTAATATCTTTTTTGTTACTATTAGCTATCGCGTTAAAATTTATACTGCCTGCAATTTTAAAATAAAATCAGAAAGAATTTTAAAATTTAGTTTGTTACGTAAGTTCGTTAACTGGTACGTAATAGAGTGTTACTAGTACTATTGAGTTTAATAATTCTAGAATATAAAACATTTTTACAGCAATTTATAATTGATATTTATTTATTTATTTTGAAAAATAAATACTAAAAATGTTACACTATTGTCAGCCAAAAAAAAATTGCATGTATGAACGTTTCAAGTTTTATTCATTTAATCAGAAGATGAATCAATCAATGGAACAGTTTATAGATAGATAGATAGATTTATTTTGCACTATACAAAACAATTTTGAAAAGTGACGTCACAAAATTACTGTACAAGTTATGACTAAAAAAATTATCAATTAGATTTAAAAAACAAATATAAAAAAATCCTCTGTGTCATAAAAACTATTACAGGTTAAAAACATTTTCAGTTTTTTTTTTAATTTTTCCATAGGCAAGCTTTGATAACAGAAATCAAAATGCTAGCGTCAACCCGTGAATTTAAAGAAGAGGAAAACATGGTTCGAGATAAAATAGTAATGAGAACGAGATATGAAGATTTGCGAGAAAGGCTACTGCGATAAAGTGAACTGACACTGGCTAAAGCGGAAGAATTATTAGCGCTTGTATTCGAATCCAGCAAACAGCAGCTTCAAGCAATGTCGTTGTGAAATGAAAATGCTCAATCGTTGGAAATAGATAAAATAAGTAAATATAGTAATTATAGAAAAAATTATAATAATAATCAAAACGCTAAAAAAGAACATTCTGAGTTAGATTTCATAAAGAACTGTAAATATTGTAGTAATTCACATAAAAGGGAATGCCCCGCATGTGGACAAACTTGTAGATATTGTAAAAAACTTAAACATTTTGATACATGTTGCTTTTTGAAGTCCAAAAGTAATAAGCAAATGAATTCTTTATCACAAATGGAAAATAATACTGATTCTGATAGTAAGCCTCAATCAGGTGATTATTATATTGACACATTCAGTATAATTAATGATTCTAACAATAATATAAAT